>NJDD01003687.1:28437-43806 GCA_002245505.1 Calephelis nemesis | reverse complement strand
GTCTCTGCGATGCAGACAGAGAATCAAGTGCCAAGAGACACGATCCTTGCTGACCTAGACATATTTAAGTTTGATATCCACCCCTCCTAATTGCAACACAACATTGACAAGCACTAATGTTATGGCTGCCGGAGAAGAAGATGTAACCAAATCTGTGTAAGCAAAAAGAGACAGAGTCATAAAACGATGAACGTCATACTAGAGTGTAACTAAACAGATTTGAATTTAAGGTACTTGCAACTAAAACTTTCCTTTACATTCACTTGAGTAAGAAAAACTAATAAAGTCAAGAAAAAATAAATTAAATGATAGCAATTTTATTTAAACTTAAATGTCTCCGATTTTAAAACACCAACTTTTTTACCCCGACCGAAAACGAGGGGTGCTAAAAGTTTCAAACGAACTGTCAATGTGTTTCTAGCTTCATAACTTTTGAACGGATGGACCGATTTCAATGAGATTTTTTTGTTTGAAAGCTGACGTGATAGTGTCGATTCTTAAATACATTACATATAGGTTTATGTTGCACCTTTATTGTTTAATCATATCTTTATTTTTAATGCAAATAAATAAATAAAAAAAATTAAAAAAAAAACAAAGGTTCGTTTAAAATTTTCAATTTTAGTGTTTTAATACAAGTTTTTTAACAAAATATAAATACATAATAAACAAAATTCTAACAGTGGCTTTGTAAAGTAACCATCAAGACGTATCGAATAAACCCGAACACGACACGACGAACATAGGAGTACCAATATTCATCTTAAGTCTCCATGAATATATCACTACAATCGGTTTAGCATAACTGCCTCAAAATTGAGTTGCAAGATTTCAGCCTAGCAGGCATGTAACGTCAAATGAAAGCGTGTAAAAATAGGTTGAAGCTTTAATAGGAGTTGCACAATTTAAGTACTAAAAACCTAACGAACCAATTATTTTCCTGTGATACCTAACAAAAATAGATAAATAGATAACATACTCCAGCCTTAATTTTACATTCGGACATACATACTATTATGTTTCATTAAAATAATCTTTATCCCACAAATTTCTAATTATATCTATTTGAATACCACTAGGCCTTCAAACATTTAAGACTCATTTGAAACTGGACCATAACCCTTAGAATATTGACTCTTTCATATAGTATTAGTCATTTTAATTAATGCTTAGATTTTAGTATCACTACAAAATTGCGAATAAAATATATTGCAAAATGTTTAAAATTTTGTCCTAATTTGCAACATCCGATTATTTTTACTCCAAGGACTAAACAGACTCATGTTAATAATATTACTCAAAAATAATATATTACAACTATTTCGTAGTCGACCTTGTCATGTAAAATAGTTACTCAATTACAAAAATCGTATAAAATTCTAAAATAATATGTAAGTAATTTGATAAAAATAAAATAAAAAAATAAAAAATGACCCGTCAAAAATCGAACACCAACCGTAGTTACACACTGTAAATAAAAACAAACACTGGCTGAACACTATAAAAAATAAAATTCAAACATGGAACGCACGACGCGTCTATCTCCTCATATTGGTTATACATGTACGAAGGACTCGTGTAGTAAAACACGCTCGGTCCCGGCACTTAGAGGGGCATTAGCGAAAGTTCCACCAAATAAACAACTATAAAAACACAGGGCTCCGTGAGTCTAGCATCCAGTCCGATTCCCGACTGCAACCACCGTATACAAGAGGCATTATGAAAACGGTGAGTGACCAAGTGTTAGTGATATCAGTGCAGTGAAGACTTCAAAAAAGTGTTTCGATCCTGTGCCCCGTGGCCTTGTGAAAAAAAGAATATGTCGTGAAATTTTGAAAATTTGAATATCGAACATATTAAATATTTTTTAAATCAATACGGAGTGTTATCACGGGATGTGACACACTTTTTTGAAGTCGAAACGAAATTGTTCTTGTTTCGAGAAAATCTCGATACATTTCCAAGAACTTAAGTAACTCAGCTGATATAAATCGGATGTACAATGACAATTAAGTATTTGTAGCATCTTAGTTGCATTGTTAGTCCACTCGCGTGACTGAATAATACCCTAATTAGTTACGGTCAATTAATATAGCTTTACTTAATCATTTATTAGCTAACAACTAGAATATTTAAACCAAATTGAATAACATTTAAAAATAAAGAAACAGTTTCAATTGATTGACAATTGATCAAATTTTATTACAATTTTCATTGACGTAATTAAACTCGTTGATCAACGGGATTTTGAATTTAACTTTCCCACATTTTAACACAGATCTAATTGGTGGCCATTAATGATTATTTAATTAACATATCGAAATATTTTTTTATGAGCTGTAATAAAAAATACATAAAGGCCCAAAAACAAGACTATGTGGTCAACACTTAATGGACTAAAGAGCCCATAAGTGTTAATTTCTCTGAATTGAAAAAAATGTAATAAGTAATTTATAAAATTAAAATAGTTTTAACGAATTGATATTTATCAAAAGGATCAAAACAGAGTATTATCGATTTTTGATGCATTGTATTTTGTTGCAAATGTATTATAAACAAAATTACTATTACATTTGAAGCAATTAATTAAAATATACTAATATATAGTAAAAGGTTATTGACATTTAACTGATGACAAAGCATCTTAGTAGACACTCTTTGTCTATTGTCAGTTCATTTTATCACTAATACTAAAGTAGTAAATACTTTTAAGTTAATGTTATATGAACCTATTTTCACTAAAATAGGTACATATAACATTAACTTAAGTTATTTGTGTTTGTTGTAAAAAAAATATTACAATATTAATAGGCTGCTCCTAAATGTTTTTGTAAAATAAAACAAATCTTTGTGAGTATCAGTTGAGCCTTATTTTGAAATAAATTATTCAATAACATTCGTATTAAAACTTACGTCAATATTTCTTTATTCAAAATGTAAACAAAAATTTTATTCCTAAATATATATATTCCTTTTGTTTTTGGGATCGTTTTTCGCAAATGTTCAAAAGTTTCATAGAACAGAAAATTTGTCAAGGATGTCAGGATTGTTAAGACCAGACACCCAATATTTAAGTACAAATGTTATTAAAATGTCAAGTATTTAAATTCAAAATTTTGTAACAAATTTGCATGACGCGTCTAACTGGTAACTAGAATTCCTACTAATATTTATATATAAGATTTTCCAAAATGTAACCTTTTACTATCAATTGTCGGTTTTGATATTTTGACAATGTGAGATATTCCAATATTACATATTATCGTTACAGCCTCTAAATTTAAAAAATACATACCAATGCTTCTGAAAACCATAAAATATTACCTGAAACCAACAAAATAATAATTAATAACTAATATTAAAACTGCAAAAGTTTTTAAGTTTGTTTGTTGCCTCTTCACGCAAAAACTCATGAAATTTGGCACACACATAGAGGGTAACTTGGATTAACACATAGGCTAGTTTTCATCCCGCAAAAATGTTCTTATGAGATCATTAATGACGCGGGCAACGCCGCGGGCTACAGCTAGTTACATTGAGTAATGTTGAGCTTCAGGTTCGATCCCGGACATTAGCATTCGTTTAACACATAACAGATATTTCAGATATGAATTGGTTTTATTAACTTTAAATGAATGTAGGTCAAATTTATAAACATATATAGTAAAAAAGAGTTTCTTGGCCTACATCAAAAACAATCCTATCACTTCAGGATTCAGTCGGATCGTGAATTCAGATTATAATTTTATTAATCAATATAATAAAATTAGTCATTAGCAATAAATCACAACGCTTAAAGGCACCGCACACGAAGAATGCATAGTCCCAGTGGTATTATTACATCACAATGTATTTCCTCCTTCGAGACTGGTCTGAGAACCAGGAAGAGAGACCATGAAACCTTAGTATTCGGGTTAATCCGTAGGCTCGGGTCTCGTTGGTTGTGCAACACAATTACTTGAGAAACAGATCTTTTTCCAACACATTACATAAAATATTGACCGGTGATAATTCGCTCAGTAAGCGTCGTTAGTGTTATAATGATTGGAACGTTATTTCAAAATTCATTAATATCATTTAGAACGATCGGAATAACCTTCCTATAGTTACTTTAAAATTACAATTACCTAAATAGTTCAAATTTAACAAGTTGGATTAGTACTTTTTGTGTTTTCCAAATCACTAATCACCGTACCATATGAAGAAAAGGACAAAACAGATAAACACGTGCCAATTTGATACTATGGTTTATGTTGTTTTGGATAAATAATAAAGATACATATCTGAGTTAAACATTAAAAAGTCCTTGTGAAGTGTTTATTTATGGTGTCATTTAGAATTAATTCTAAAGTAGGTACATATCGTCATTCAATTCTAACATTTAATAATTTAATTGAAAGTGTAAAACTATGTCAATTCACACTTTCAAAATAAGAGTATTTTTCTACAATATACATCTTATATATAAAATTGTCGTGTCACTATGTTCATTCCAGAACTCCTTCGAAATGACTTGATCGATTCTCATGAAATTTTGAGTAGGTCTGATAATTGGCCAATATCTATTTTTCATACCCCCAAGTGACATTTTTTTTTATTAAAATCATATTTAAAAAAAGTTAAAGAACATCGTCTGCCTGGTCAGCTAGTTATTGTACAAAATGCTATAGTGATAGATGTTACACGTATCACAATCACAATTACACAAATGAATAATATAAAATCTAGTATATTAATTATAATAATTACCTATGTCAAATAATATTCAAATATTTAAAAGCAGGTATCCAACGTTTGACTCACAGTTCACCTATTTACACAGGCAATAATTATTTATAATTACAAGGACTACCAGTGTTTACAAATTATAGACTAAAATGACAGTCGCTTTTCAAGGAAATCATACATTTCATAATTTCCTGTGAAGTTATTGACTGGTTTATTTAAACCTGTTAGCATAAATCCATAAACAGAATGCCTTCGTTAATTACAATTAAGTCAGTCCAATTGATTTAAATAAAATAAAATATTCTTAAGTAAATAAAAAACATATTACAAAAGACTTACGAAAACTAAAAAACTAAATAAACAGTTTTATTACTAATTTGATTTATTTAAAAAACCATTTTATAATGAAATTTGTAAGGCAAATTGTATTAGGAAACGAAACATAAATTACGAAAATTGGGTTTGTTAATTGGTAATAAACTTAGATGTTTTTTTCGTATAAACTGATGTTTGTTTTACGAAAATTGTAAATCGAATAAATTAGATAATGCTCAAAGTTTCACTAGAAGTTACATAAACATATACGGGATAGAAAATGACCTCTCTTTTTCCATTCCAGTTATTGCTATTATAGTATAGTATAGTAGTTGAATTTTAAACCTATATTTTTAGGTTCAATTATGCATATGCATAATAATTAAGAATTAGGAAATAACTCATTCATTTAAGTACCTACTCATCTACTCTTGAAATTAAAGCTACTAAATTCACCATAAAAATTGGGCAATGCAATTAAAAAATATGTAAAATAATCGTAACCTTAACTGTATTACAAAAAATATATTATTGCAATATTAACGTCCGTGACATGGTTTAATTTAGCATATTCATGAAAATTTTACCATAAACATTGAAGGTATTTTAATAACCAGCACGGAAACATACACTTTGTTTTTGATGTTTAGGTACCTACATATACAATATTTTCTTGATGCTAATTTTGAAATTAGTAGTAGGTTAGTTATTTTAAATATAATTAAGTTAAATTAACTTATTTTTAGGCATTTTATCCGTTCCATATATAGTTAACTCTTGCCGTTATTTCATTACGAACAGCTGATTCAAGCTTTAGAAATTTTTGAAAAGTTAAGAGCAAATCAAAAATGTAGTTGGACTAAGCTATAACCAACATTTTTGCTTTTGAGATTTTTCAATTAAATCTTTTAAAAATTTTAATATTTTCAAAAAAAGCAGAAATTAAAATTTTTATTACAGTTAATCTCAATAACTTATAGTTAAACCTCCACATTCCTTAAAAATAGGTAAGCATGCATTGCGGACTGGTTTGTTGTCATTAGATTCTATATGGTCATTTGAAAACGTAATAATGTTGTTTCACAAGTCAGAACCCATTCAACTGGTCAACGTAGATTGCAACATCGGTTCACCCGATTATGCTATAATAGTATCTGGTAGCTAGGACCGGTTGACATAGGTCATAGACAGTATGAATCAGAAGATTATCATTTATGCCAATAATCTAACCAAGTTCACCTTTCAGATCTTTCGTAAGATATTTTACCTATATTACACCTATCGCCTCTCTGGTCTAGCGGTTCAGGTATTGAACTTGACTGCATGAGGTCCCGGGTTCGAATCCCGGGTCGGGCAACTAAAAGAAAATTTGGGTTTTCCAATTTTCTAATAAAAAAAATGTTGCTCGGGATTGGATATGTGTCCGGTGGGCAATAGGCTTGCAATCTATCACATTGTAGGACTTAGTGTCTTCGGCTAGTCGTGGGTGCCCTGGTTGTGCAGAGGCACGCAAGATTGGCAAGGTAGGCAGAGGCCTACCTTTTAGGGGATATGGGCGTGAAGATACTTTTTTTTACCTATAGATGGATACGCATCTCATAGACTAATTTAAGAAAAGGTCAAAAGCATTTTAAATAAGAAATTGTTTGATATATTACTAAAATTGGTTTTCAAAGCCACCTTTTAAGAAACTAAATTCACATTATTCAAAAAATTGTTAAACCAGTTTAAATTGCATAACAATTGAATCATTTAGTGAATTTTCAGTACAGTTTAGCACATAATTAGTACGATTAAATCTCACTAATGCTGAACTAACTAACTAGTGTTAAGGAATTCACAGAACCTCCATTGTAGGGTACAATTGAGTAAGTAGCCGACCCGCTTCTAGTATTGCGAAACGCTATATAAGAAGTAACATTATCCCACGAAACAACCTGATCGTTTGGCCTCGTTCACTAAGCCTACTGATAAGTGACAATTCTAAAACAAAGGCTACAGTTTACATAAAGTTTTTACTTGTTGTTATAAGCTGCTTACAATATTGCAAAGGTTTATATTTGCTAATGGATTTTATTATCACATATAGGTAATATAACCCTGAGAGAAGAAATCTTAGAGTTTTATATTTAACTAAGGAACATACAAATGGCTTTAAAAGCCACTTGCGCAATTCTTAGTAAAATTAGGTAATGGATTAAACTGTCAAATGTAGCGTGATTTAAATTTATGCTAGAATTTAACTTAAAGTTTAATATTTAACCCAGGAACGTACTAGCGCTTTTTAAATTTTTACATAGAATTTTTTTTTGTCGTTTGTGGCGCAATTGATTTACTTCTTTATATAAAACATGCACCAAAGTTATTAATTTTACACAATTAACTATATACTAGACAACAGTCGTGTGATATTAAAGATATTATATTCATGCAAATGTGTTTTATCCATTTCTATTATAAGTATACTGTATATACTTTTTTACAATATACAAGTACCAATTTTATATTTTCTTGTATCAAAGAATGTATATATCATGAAAGATAAGGAAGAAGAACGTTAGTTGAAGCCTAAAAACATGATATAATTTTCAATCTTTTATATATATTATATTATATTAAATTACATATTATATACTTCTAATCATCTATTCTTTTTATATTATTAATTAAACATACATTGAGCAAAAAGTGATCTAATACGAAATCTACTATCATGATTAATGGTGTATACGTCTAATGATTAATTTGATAATATATTAACGATTCTAGTTGTGTGAATTAGTGATACAGAACAGAATAAATTCATGAAACGTGAAAAATGATTACAAAACAGACTAACTGTCCATAAATAACTCATTAGTCATCACATAATAAACCTAGACGCAGTCTGTAACTAAAATTACTTATGAAACATTGATTACTCAACGAATTTACATTTTTAGATTTATAAATACACATACGATGTAACATATTCATCAAACAATCTATGTTGAATATATTTAAATATATTTTTATACCCACGAGACGCCTTATAATCTATAACTATCCATAATAAATGAGTCAATTTTATTGACAAATAATATTTATGCTTGCAATCTCGTGACAAGAGTCGGCAGTAAAATTAATGTTAGTATCATTTTATAATCTGATTCGTGCTGCTATATTTATTTTAAAACTAATAATACTATCACTATTTACGTTTTATACTTATTAGCATATAATGTTGAATATATTAACATTGACCGTATCATTTAACGATTATGCAAGTCTGTTACGTTTCCATTGTTTGACTTAGGTAATTTTTCATTACTAACAAAAAAGTTTAAAATAATTTTTAATTATTTAGAATTACTGATTAATTTTACTACTATTATGTGCAGTAGGGCTAATAAACGAAACAAATACATATTCTCATGAATAGACAAGCTTTGTTGATGTATCTAATATATCGTAAATAATTTAGTATCTATAACTATTACAAATGAATGTGTGAATATGAATGAATGAAATGAATTCATATTGTATAGGGGATACAGAACTAAAAACTACTTAACGGATTTTTACCAAATGTTGTTTCGTAGTAGCTTATAGCTCGAGTTAAGTCGGAAAAATCATTCTCTCCGCAGTAAAACGTACAGGCAACAGTAAATATTCAAACCTAACACCAATGTTTGTTATACTAATATTGCGTTATTTTTTAGTTATTCAGAATTACAAATGTTATAACGACATGTTGTTTCCAAAGACATAATTACTACATTGATATCCACTGCACTTTGATTCAAATCACCTCATTATACAAGCAAGTTGTATACTTAGTAATTCACGTCTTCTAGAAATAATAGTTTTGAATTTCCCTGAATGATTACTTCTTTTACAACGCCTATTTAAATTGTTTTTATCTCTTTTTATATAAAATCGATTACCGTTATAGTAGTATATGTATTATAGTTTTTATTGCAAAATGATGCAGACTACAATATAACTTCAAGCGAGTAAGCTGCTTTAGTCACAATTTAATAATAAGACTGAGTCTGTTGAAACATACATCGCTAGTTAAATCAAAGCTTGTAAAAAATAGATCAGTTTAATGCCAAGTCCACAGAAGCCAATTATATTTCATATATCGCAACAGAAAAGTTCAACGCTATTAATCATCTTGGTACACAACAAATCAAGACTGTTATTTGTCTACTTTGGTTTAAACAGGGTTTACGTAACCAAATTACCGTTTGTCAAAATTTAACCTGCTTTTAAATGTGTCAATGTGATGTATTCTTTAGTAACATAAAAACTGATGAGGTTCACAAATAATAGGGCTTCCGTGATTAATATAGTATCAAAAGACTTTACGCTATACTAGCAGCCCGGCCCGGACTCACACGGTTATGAAATATAAATGTAAACGTTACTCTTCAATCACTTTATATATTTAATAAAACCCTATCAAAATCTGTTGCGAAGTTTTAAAGATTTGAGCATAAGGACAGAGGAAGCGACTTTTTTTCATACTATGTAGTGATAATATTAAAACTTCAGAAAGCAAACTAAAATATGAGCTTTTTTTTATAATAACATTCGAACATAATTCGAAACCGCATTACCGATATAATGCATTTAATACATGGATTACTTACTGCTAGTGATATACTGGTGATGTTCACTATAACATTATTTCTAACTCTTTTTTCTTTTTTTTTCAGTTCTACTTAGTTTTTCTGCTGATAGCAGCAGCTGCTGCCAGCGAAAAGAAGTCAACGGAAAAAGCTGAGCCTCTTGAAAAGAAGTTAGACAAACGTGGTCTCCTAAATTTGGGGTATGGTTACGGAATCAGCGGTCTTGATGTTGGTTACATCGGTGGTGGTCATGGTCTGGGTGGTGCTTACAACCTGATCGACGATGAAGCATACTCTCACTCTGGATACGGATCAATCAATCTTGGTGGTCACACTGATGTTACCAGGACTATCACACTTGTCAAAGGAGTCCCATACGGCGTGCCAGTCGACAGACCCGTCCCCTATCCAGTTGAGAAGCATGTGCCCTACCCCGTCAAGGTCCCAGTACCACAACCTTACGAAGTCGTCAAACACGTGCCCGTTCATGTGAAAGAATACGTAAAGGTTCCAGTCCATGTGCCCGCTCCATACCCAGTGGAAAAGAAAGTCCCATACCCCGTACATGTTCCAGTAGACAGGCCTTACCCCGTCAAAGTTTTAGTGCCCCAGCCTTACCCAGTTGAAAAACACATTCCATACCCAGTCAAAGTACCAGTACCACAACCCTACCCCGTAGAGAAACACGTACCATACCCCGTTGAAGTTAAAGTGCCCGTGCCCCAACCCTACCCAGTTGTTAAACACGTTGGCGTGCCCGTCAAAGTACCAGTAGACAGGCCTTACCCCGTTCATGTACCAGCTCCTTACCCAGTTGAGAAACCAGTACCAGTCGCCGTGCCAGTCGAGAAACCAGTTGCGTACCCAGTACACGTACCAGTCGACAGGCCATACCCAGTACATGTTGAAAAGCCTGTGCCAGTCCCAGTAAAGGTGCCAGTGCCAGAACCTTACCCAGTCTACAAGCACATTCCTTATGAAGTAGAAAGGCCAGTAGCATACCCCGTCAAGGTACCAGTCGACAGGCCTTACCCAGTTCACGTAGAAAAACCAGTTCCTATCACCGTGGAAAAGCCAGTCCCAGTACCAGTGAAGGTACCAGTCTACATCAACGAGCACGACGAACACAGCCACCTCAGTTTTGGAGGTTCATACTATGAACACTAGGAATAATTAATTTAAATTAGGCTATCATCTACCACACTCACTAGTATTTATACCTCGCCAACCATCGGCCGGGACACCAGCAAAATTCTTCGTCTATAAACTGTCCTTTTATGAATCTCGTCATCATATAAGTGAACAGAAAGAAGTGACGTATGTGATGTAAAGGTTACCATTTTTGTAGATTAAGTTGACTGTAATATATAATTAAATATAAAAAAAAGTAAAAGTATACTTTGTTTTATTTATAGTACAGGAAGGAGCAGAGGTCGTGCTCGAGTATGAAAATGCTTACAATCACCGACCTTCAAGTGTGATTGTTACAGAAGTCGTAGTTTATGATATTTTAAAAGGTATAGGTGGAGTTAGATTGTAATCAGCTCAAGCACGAAGTATGTTAAATGTTAATTGTCAATACCTTGAAAATGTTTGAAGTGAAACAATTGTTAATGAAAACTAGACGTGACTGTTTCATGATTCAAATTCCCAATTCAAAAATCCAATGATTCCCACAGAATTCAAGTTATCATATTATGTTTTATTAAACTGACAAAACTAGCTAAATAAATTAAAGTGCAACCTAAAGTAGCAATGAAATTGAAAAGTTTTTTTTTGTTTATTGTTAACAGCTTTAGCTTTTAGTTGACATTAAAAACGAAGGAGCTTTCAATCGTGTTTTTTTCGTAACGAATTATTTAGCTAAAAACAAATCGATCTTTATAGTTCCTTTTACAAAAAGGCAATTCACGATTTCGATGTAGTACCATATAAGTTTTATCAAAATCGGCTTCACATTTTCTGAGTTATACTTAAAATGCATAAACTATCATGTTTTTCGACGATACTATTATGAAATAAGTGAGTCGTAAGAGATTTTTTGCAGTTTCACCATATTTTATCATAAATTAATGTATGTAATACTGGTCATCAGTTACTGGTTAAAATTAAAAAGAAAAGGGAAAAGGAATCAGAAACCAAGCAGCGGGCAAGAATGTATACAAATATAATTTTTTCATTGATATTAGTTTCTAAGGGTTGCTCACGCGTTCCTTAATTGAGTGAATTAACTCTGAGTAACTCAAAGTAAATTAATGGATCGTTAAATTGCCCTTGTTTGTGAGAATTATTAATGTAGACAACTAAGCAGTTAAAAAAATTATTGAAAACCAAACCAGCTAAGAAACTGCTTGCTGAAACCAACTCATAGTCCGGTCCAGCTTTCGGTTATACAAAATCTGTCGAAATCCGTGTCGCATCGGAATCACGGGAGAGTGTAGCAAATTTCACTATCTCGTGCATGTTAAATAAGCTTCCTATAAATTTCGTTCTTGGTCCAGGGTCCCCCTTTTCGGGCTGACTATTACATACTGATACCATTTGAGAATATATAACTTACTTTCTTACACCAACATCATTTTAGCTCATTTCTACTTCTGGTTTAGGACAAACGCCAACTTACCACACATGTTTGTCATTTGTTCGCTTTTTATATCTAACCAATTTTGACCATTCTGTCGGTTCGTTTAATAGGCAGGTCACCTCTATTTCAATCAAGCTTGAATGCTCAAAGAACACGCTTCTATAATAAAATAAATAGGGCTACAATTAAAATCTAATGAATACAAAGAAATAATTGAAGGGAATTACGGTAATTAGTTGGTAATGTATGAACCCAATCAGCCCAAATGATTGACGAGGCGTCTATGATACGACCTGTTTACCACAATTCAAGTTTTAAAATGGATAATTATAACAAAATATGATTGAAATCAAACTAAGTTACCGTCAGTTTAACAACTAATTATATCAATCAAAGTAAGGCCCTTATTGAATATGATTGAAATTATTTCGTAACATTAGATATCATAAAACGTACGTTGTTTTTTGGTATTCATGGCTTATAATAACTATGGATCGTGATCAAATTTGGTAAATAAATGAGGTTCAGAAACGAATTCAACCTAACTTTGATTTCGATAGTTCGATTCCTGGAGGGAGTGAAATAATTTTGAAATACAAAATAGGTTGCGGCTAAAGATTTAACACACACGCTTGATGACATTGCATATGATACCACCCTCGGATAAAACCCAAGCAATTTGATCGTAGAATGTCAACATTGGTCTCCCATTGGTACTTACATCCATCTACATTCCCATTGTATATTTGCTTTGTGATTTCCCTTTGTTTTTTAATATCCTGAATTACTTAGTCTACATTTTCTTGTAATGCCAGTAGATGAACAAATAGTGACAAAGAGTTACCTTACTGTTTAAGAAAATGTGTAGATAAAATGGGATGGTGGGTTTGCAAAAAATGTTCTCATGGAAACATCCTGACCCATAAACTGACGATAAGGTTGACACTCAAAGCATCAAGATCATAAGTACCTTATAATTAAAAAACAAAACTAATTACCCAGGGTAAAGCAAAACAAAGCATATTGTCCTATTGTTTAAGTTAGTCCCACGCCCATAAAGTACTGGTAAGGACAGAAAAAACATGAAAAACATGTGGGTAAATATTTTTAATGCAGTTTTGGACTTTACTTCATTTTTTATCAACGTCATCCGAGCATTATTGGCGATAGCTCAAGATTGTGACGACCAGAAAACTTTATTTACTAACATTTGTATAGTACTACTATTTAAATTATGCGCTTCGGCTTTACTCTTTTTCTCTTTTCACACTTTGTACTTTTATTTTTTAATTGGCTGACCTAATCTAAATTTAAGCGAAATGATTAATTATGTAATAACAACTCTGCATAGATATCTTTAAAATACAATCAGATTTCCGAAGCTTGACGAAAATAGCCGAAGCGCATAATTTAAATAGTACTACTATACACCCTTAACTCTTGGTCTTCAACTTCCCTTACTGGGAGTTAAAAGGCACATAAGGTTAGTTATCATTCCAGCACTTTTTTAGGTCACATGTCACATGCTTACTTTGCAGAAAATGAACTAACTGGTGAACTCATTTGTTGCATTTGGTGGTTTGGTCATTGTTATGGCCACTTCTAAAACACTGACACTAAGGCTTTATATTAGAGTCTTAATTTAATAAGAAACTTTAACTCATGGTATTAAGTACAGCGCATATTCGATCAGTGTTACCACTATGCATATTTGTTTGCTTTCCTAAAAAATGAAGCTAGTGACAGATCTAAGATTATTGTTACGTAGTAGTTCTTTCATTAATTGTCATTAATAGCTAACTCTTTATTCTTTTTTATATGGTTTTAAGTTTTTTTGTCATTTATGCTATCCATATATAAAAATAAAACCCCATATCCGGTGGTCATCGCATAACTCCTGAAAGGATAGACTAATTTCACTAACTATTTTTTTATATTAATTAAAATAATAATTATTATTGGCTAAGGATAAGGTTGTTATAAAAAGAAAAACCGAGAAATTTGCAAGAAAAAATAGCGAAACAATGTTTGAATCCATACTAACTGTTTTTAGCTGTTGATGTCAAGGGATACGAAGTTCGTCGGGTCCGCTAGTGTACAATAAAGAATTAATACTAATGGTAATAATAATCCTTGTTGTGGATACAGCCATGTGTTACAGATAAATAAGTTTTAGTTACTTACTGTTTTTTATATGATTTTTTTTCATATATTTATACATATAGGCTTTGCTCGCGTTGCAAGTAGTATATTTACTGATTATGGCATATAAATAAGGATTTGTATACAAACTTTCAACCCCTGTTTCACCCCCCTAGGGGTAGAATTTGCAGACGTGCTTCAATAAATATCTACTCATTTTTACAAGTAGCCCAAAAATAAGCTTTCATGTTTCTAACATAACAAAATTCTGTCTTCCATATAAACTTTCAACCCCTATTTCACCCCCTTCGGGATAGAATTTTCAAAATTCTGTACTTAGTAGGTGCCTACTCAATGAAAAGACGCTACTTACCAAATTTTATGGCTGTAACTCTAACAGCTTTTGCTCAATCAGTCGGGATATGTTATTTTATAAGTATAGATAATTATAAATAATCCTATTCTCTGCATTTCGTAATAAATTCTTTGATCCTACAGCCACACCAGCAGGCCATATCACAACTGACTGATAGGTAAGTAGATGTTAGTGTTTACTATAGCCGGTTAACTTATTTTCCCTGAGCACACCCCAGTCCTAGTTTTAGGATTCCCTATGATGTCTACAGGAAGCGTGTATTTTTTGCTAGCAGAAAATCTATTGGCTTATAAGATTTCTATTTCTATTAGAAATTTGTTATATTTAAGTGAAAATGGACATCTCGCTTTTTACTTTTTATTCAATTTAGAAAACTGGTCTAAAGTTAGCTAAATGCGTCAGATCTTATTGTGCAACAAAATAATTAGCTCGGTATACAAATTTAAGCATAAATTTAAACAATAGGTATTTATTAAAATTACAACGAAGTTATTTGCCTAATAAGAATTCAAGGGTTTAGTTTGAGAATGGTTTAACTAACAAATACGTGATTTGACGCAAATACATGTTAAACATTGGGAGCATTATTTTCAATTCTACTAATCAAT
>NJDD01003687.1:3557-28313 GCA_002245505.1 Calephelis nemesis | reverse complement strand
TTTTAGAAGTATGGTGACAACGGAATACAATTTCTCTAAAACTAATTTAATATTAGAAAATTTTAGGTTAGTTTAGAATTAGCGGTGACACAACAAAATCGGCACCAGTATCTAAATTATAGGCTGAGTAAAACAATATAGGTATATTTAGCAAAATTGAGATTTTAATTCAAAGCTGTATCTGGGTTATTTTTGTGCTCCATTAAAAATGTAAGGCAACCGTGGCCTTTCTCGTATCTAGTATAGTGATCCGGTGTTAGACTTGAGTTCACAGGTCACGGGTTCGATCCACGGATCGGGTAATAAAAATAAAGTGAGTTTCTGTCGGTTTATAGTATAAACAAACATGTTGTCCGGGATTGGTTATGAGCCTGGTTGGCGGTAGCTTACCACCTATCCCATAATATTTAATAATAATAAATTACATATCTTTATTTCACATAAACCTACAAGAGGCACTTGCGACGCGTCTATATAATAATATGTAAGTTTGTGGTATTTAGTGTCTTCGGCTAGTCGTGAGTACCTTGTGTGAGTCTCCGACCACCTCTTCGTTAATACGGAATTTGAGATATATTTTTTCAAGCAATGAGCTAGTAAGCATCTTGTATATGGCAAGCCTCAATAAATTGTCCTATAGACACCAAACATGTTACAGATGTGTTGCTGTCATGAGCTCGGGATGGAAAACCAGTTATGCAAATAAAAGTGTAGCCCTATGTACCCTTAGACGAATCATGGAGGCAGGTAAAGGTAAGGCGGTGGACCTCTACCAGGACAAGTTGCTGCACAGCATTCTACCGTCAGTAGACTTGATGGTAGGTACCCGTTTCGCCTTATCGCGTGGTTCAGGTGTTGGACTTAATTTCATGAGGTCCCGAGTTCGGTTCCCGTGTCTAGCAACAAAAACACGCTTTACCACCTATCACATTGTGGTACTTAGTGTCTTCGGCTAATCGTGGGTGCCCTGATTG
This sequence comes from Calephelis nemesis, assembly GCA_002245505.1. Classification (NCBI taxonomy): domain Eukaryota; kingdom Metazoa; phylum Arthropoda; class Insecta; order Lepidoptera; family Riodinidae; genus Calephelis; species Calephelis nemesis. The sequence goes on along the minus strand of NJDD01003687.1, from coordinate 27,339 downwards.
CGCCTCTGCCTACCTCTTCAGAGATATGGTCGTGAAGGTACTTTACTTTACTCCTAAATCGCTTAATTTGTTTGTCTTCAAATAAAAAAAGGTCCGTGGAACGATTTACTAGAGCTCGGTTAGAATTGCACACAGATACAGCCATTGGAATGTGTATTTGTAGGAATAACATCTTAAATCCACTTTTGCAACACTGACTTACTACGGCCGACGTAACGCGTTTCATATTTTAATTACTATAATATTTTAAGTGAAACCAATTGATGCATTACATAACTTGAAACTTAGGTAGCCTTACTCTTAATACATTATGTAGTCGAGAATAGTACCTAATAAAAATGTAATCTTTGACCAATCAACAGAAAAAGAAAAGAAGAAGAAAAGAATACGTTTTTTTTTATTAGGGGCAAAGTTCGACTACATAATACATTAAGAGTGAGTTACACGTTCAAAAATAATAGAATCAGAATCAGATTAATCTTTATTCACATAAACCATGCAAGTGGTATTTGTGCGCGTCAACATTTTTTTAAACTACCTCCGGATCGGAATCGCGGCCTCACACTGAGAAGATCTGGCGAAAGAAACTCAGCGGGCTTGTCTTTTTTCAATAATAATATTTACAATATAATCTAGCTTAAAAATACAAATTACAATCTGATTTTAACTTAAATCAAAGGTACAACAAATTACATTACAAATTGCAGTGGGAGATTGAAATCTCTATCCCCAAGCATGTTCATCTTCCAAATACTCTGGTATTATGTCACATTGTAGTCGAGAAAGAAAGACTTGGCGAAAAAAGCATGCTATAATTTTGACACAAAACATTTTGTGGCCTAGCAGTGGTCGCGTTAACGTTTTTATTGAAATAAATCGTAATCACGATAATTTCCAACAAGTAAAGTATATCTCATTTTTATTCAATTTTAGTGCTATTTTATTACTATGATATGATAGGATGTGTACCTGGTTGGCGTTAGGCTTGCAACCTATCATATTGTGGGACTTAGTATCTTCGGTTAGTCGTGGGTGCCCTGTTTGAGCATCTACCTACCTCTTCTGAGATCTGGGCGTATAGATATTTTTTTAATTAGTAATAAAAAATAAATATTTTTTTGAGATTCATTGATATTTTTAGAAAATAAATGTTAATAATCTGCTAGTATTGTATTTATAAGCACCTAAAATGAGATTTCCGATTACGATTTCGAATTTGCATGAAATCGAAATTCAAAAGTAGCCCTACAGGACTTACTGACTGCGCCGAAGTGGAGTACAGTTCGCGACGTAATTAGCACGTCATTAATGATCTACGAGATCTATAAAGCTAATTAGTATTATGTCTAGATCGTTAAGAGTTCGTGTTACCAAGCATTATACTTCACAGTTAACACTTTTATTAACGTTACTTCTCAGTTAATTGACTGTGAAATGTTCTATAACCATAACATTTACATAAGACGTTATTTTTTATATTCTTTTTTATTGTACTTTTTTACTGTTTTGATCCAGAGTTTTGACGATATAGGGCATATTAACAAATTTCAAAATGATAAGTTTATGATCTCGAATCTGTACCACTGCTACCTGGCTTAAAAAAAGGGGAGTATGATCTTTTGAACATATTTTTATTAGTGTTACTTGATTTCTCCGTCACCTGAGAACTGATTTAAAAAATCTTAAATTTGTAAATTGCGTACTTTTGAGACAAATCTCATAAAAGTCAACAAAACACTAAATATTTTGTGTACTTAAAAGTCTTCAATAAAAAAAGGGTGAAATCTAAGTCGGTTTTTTGCAGTTCTAAAACGTTACAAGCCTTTTGTTCCTCTTGCAATAACCTCAGCAGTTACTAAAAAAAAGGCGAGCATAGGCTTATCATCACTAACACCGTGACATCTGACTAGGTGGTAGAGTTTCGCAGCGACTCCCCCGGATTGGTACCACAGCCTTACCTATTCCTGCCGCCATAACGTCATGACGTGTTCCGGTTCGGAGGATAAGGTAGCCGGTAAATTTACTTTTATTTGAAGCCTACCATCTTGGCCTAAGGTTGGCAATGCAACATTACCACCTTTGGTGTCTCTAGGCGGCGTGAATTTCTTACTATCAGGAAATCCGTTTGCTTGTTTGCCTTCCAATATCATAAAAAATGTATATAGATCCACAATTTCGACATAATGTGTAACTTTTAAAACATTTTTCTGTGATAAAGTTAGTAATAAATATGATGCTTGGAGATGGATCTATGAGATGTATTGTGAAATTATGTTATAACATATTAGAAATGTTGTAAATGTTCAAGGTGAAATGGAATACATCTACTTTAAATTAATATACCTATATTTAAAAATATTGTCTGTCTGTGCATTGAAGATATTCAAGTACAAATAATGAGGTTCCTAGGATTATTCTCATAACCAAAAACATTTCACTGTCTCTTCAAATATTCGACTGTTCATATGTATGTTAATGTGGTACTAGCTGTTGCCCACGGCGTTGCCCGCGTGGTTAATGGTCCCACAGGATCATTTTTTCGGGATAAAAATTATTCTAACTGTAATCCAAATCACCCTCTATGTGTATGCCAAATTTCATGAAAATCGGTTCAGTAGTTTCTGCGTGAAGGAGAACAAGCAACCATACAAACTTTCTTATTTATAATATTAATAGGATATGATAGGATCGAATATTTATAATATTAACTATAGTGCGCTGGTTTAGATGATCACCGTGTGATATTAAAACATATGTATCTTCATGCAGATTGTAGACGGGGTTGGCAGAGTTGGCCTAACTTCCTCCATATTCATTACTCTTTTTATACAAAAGTGGTTCAGAGGCTCTTGACACTACACTCGGACAGTAACCTTACGTTTTGATTATAGAATGTCAACCTTACTTCTCCTGGGTACCTACATCCAAAGTCTATTGGTCATAAGCCAAAACATGACTAGGCACGGACACATGGCAGTTGGGCAATTGATTTCCCTGGCTAATTTATTTATTTATTACAGGGTGTTTACTCAATGAAACGACCCTACTTACCAAATTTTATAGCTGTAACTCTAACAGTTTTTACTCGGCGGCTATGAATCAGTCAGTCAGTCAGGACATCTTATTTTATAAGTATACCAGCTGACCCAGCAAACTTCGTATCGCTTGACATTAATGCTTCGACAGTAGCGCAGTCTGTCGGATCCGATGTGAAACAATCCATAATCAACAACGACTTATTATTAAAAAATTAATTAAAAAAATCATTTTCCAGGAGACCAAATTGTGAATCTAAACCATTCTCGAATTTGAACACGCACAAAAACTTTCATCAACATCGGTCCAGCCGTCTAGAAGGAATTCAGTGACATACACACTCACAGAATAATAATAATATAAATAAAGACATTGTAATATTTAGTAGGTAAAGCCGCCAGTACATATATGATTCTTATAACCATAATAAAAACTTACAACCGTGATAAAATTTCAAGGTGAAATAGAACATAATGTATCTTTCGAGTAACATTTTAATGTTATAATATTGGTGGATAGTGCCCCATTGCTAATTTAACGATAATAAACTCTCCATAAATTATATTTACAACATTAGATTCATGAATAACTGAGCGATTTACAAAGTGATCATGATATCTGCGTTGTTTTTTATAAGAGCGAACAAGCCTATCGCCACCAATATTCTTCAAGCTTGGATTGAATCCTAGAAAGTAACTTCTCAGAAAATCGAAGTTTTTCGGGGTCTGCCTGTGTAATGCTCTAATTTCGGTATCGTATTATTAAGACGTAAAAACAAAACTTTGGACCCCTATTTAAAAAAAAAGCGCAGATGGAGGAGTATGAAATTTAGAAAATTTATAATTTATTAGCTGTTGCTCGCGTTTTCCTACAGTCCTAAAACCTATCCCATGTGTTCCAAGTTACATTCTGTGTGTACCAAATTTCATGAAAATCGGTTCAGCAGTTTTTGCGTGAAGCAATAACAAAAAAACTGTCAAACAAACAGTCAAACTTTTATATTTACAATATTAATAAGATAATAGGATGTGTAGGAGAAATGCAGACCGCTAACATTTTTCAAAAATAATGCTTATAAAAATGCATTAAAATACAAAAAAAGAACATTACACATACTACTTTGAATTTGACACACACACAAATATATTGATGATCACGATAAAATAACACAGATGGCGCACAAACTATATTCACAATGTTTGGAAACAAAATAGTTGGACTTGAAATGAAGATGCGGTTCTCATCAAAAAGATAATTAGCTATAGAACCTTAATAATGTTTGAACATTATATTTCAATATTTTTTATTGAATACCTTATAATTAAAAGCAATTCAATTAAAAATAGGAGCATGTGACTGAAAGTTAATAGAAGAAGACACGTCGAGCATTTTTAGAATTTTTATCTGTCTTTCTGCATCCCTACCGCGATTCACGCCGAATTTACTACCGATAGTAACGAAATTGGTTCTTAGGAAAGTTTCTTTCTTTCTTTAGCCATTTATTTAACCATCATTATTTAAGTAGAAATTGGCATCAAATTTTATATTAATTTTAATTAGTCATCGGTCATAAGTCGTCAGTAAGTCATGTCAGGCTCTTGGGTAAAGGCGGTAGCCTCATTACTCAAGCTCATGTAATGAGATTTGGCGGCAACGAGGAAATTCATGATACGCTAATTTCTTCATGATTATTTAATTTGTGCACTTTCACTGAACATAATTGTACAAAATGGCACCAAAATTGACTAATTTCACTCAATATAAACACGAAATTCAATAATTATGAAAAAACTTCGACCATATTTTCTCTCAATGGCGCCAAAACTCCTTAGGAAGGTTATAGGTATATACCACAGATTAGAAATACTTTAAAAGGTCTAATGACAGTTGCTGCTATTATTAAAAACCTAGAAGCGTATATGCAGACAGATTCATTCTTTTATATAATAGAAGAGGCTCTGATACAAACTCAAGGGGTAAATACATTTACGAAAGTGGACAGTTACAGCGTTTTTGTAGAAGCTGATGAACTGCAAACAGTTAGTAAGGGGAAAAGTTGGTGCTATTATGAAAAAACTAGGAAGAAAACCTTATAAACAGTTGCACTCTTCTATAAAAAGAAACAAATAAAACTTCTGCATTTTTTTAGAGGTTAGATAATAATAAAGACAATCAAAAATCTATCAGCGCAGTTCCTTCACTATTACACAGACATTTTATCGAATGTTAAATTAGACTTACACAACCCACAAAAAGTAAAACATTTCACCTTATTTTAGTCTCGCAACATGTGTTCACCTTTCACAAATCTAAATTACTCTCTATTCATTACCTAATTACTATAAACTTCAAGGTGATCATATCGAGTTACCTATTTTAGAGTTACTTTGATTTGCCATTCTCTTACTTAAGGAAATTAATAGAAGCCCAAGCACAGATTATATGTATTAATATTGTACTGAACTTGAGAACAGTTTAATAAAGGAAGAGCATCTTCACGCTCATAGCCCTGAAGAGACAGATAGAGGCAAAACCAAGGCAACCACGACTAGCTGAAGACACTCAGTTATAGGCGACAAGGCTATCGCCAACAGGGCACATACCCAATCCAGGGCAACGTTATTTTTTAAAATATGGAAAACACACATTTTGATTTTTTTTTGCTCAACGCGGCGATTGAACCTGGGACCTCAAGAAGTCAAATCCGATGTCGGACCACTAGACCACAGAGGCGATAAAATAAAAAGATAAGATAAAAGTTTAATAAAGTTTGTATTTGACCTGCAAATGTTAAAGAAAAAATAGTAATGTAAACAATATCCCCTGAGTGGTTATTAGAAGTGGTATTTCCTCATGTAATAGTATAAAAAAAATATGAGAGCAAAGATATACCTTGCCAACTGACAGCTAACATGCTAATTTGCTTGAGTTGTTGAGTGGATCACATGATAGGTGTCTTTCGTAAATAGATTTAGTAACTACTATATACTGGAACATGACAATAGGGACTTGTGATATTATGCAGGAAAAAGTACACGTGAAAACAAAGTGTGGACTGGCCTTATCATCAATTTAAAGTCTAAAAATTTCAGTTTAGACCAAACTGGCCGTTATTAGTTTTAGTAAGACAAGATACATACCTTCACGCTATGTCCCTTGCTTGTTTGTAAGAGAGTAACGACTTATAAATGTCACAAGACTAGCAGATCTGCCTAACTTTCTCCACTTTCCTTTTTTTTCTATGATAATGGAAGGCAAACAAGCAGACGGATTTCCAGATGGTAAAAAATCACGCAGTCTACAGATACCAAAGGTGGTAATGGTGAATTGCCAACCTGAGGCCGGGATGTTAGGCCTCCAGCAAAAATTTACCGACTATCTTACCCTTTAAACCGGAACACGTCAACGGCAAGCATTGGACGGTATGATGGCAGGAATAGGTAAGGCGGTGGTACCAATCCGGGCGAGTCGCTGCTAAACTCAACCACCTAGTAGGATGTCACGGTGATAGTGACGGTGAGCCTATGATGGCCTTTTACGATGTTTGATCGTAAACAGAATCTTATGTAAACATATTTACATTTTCCTTACTCTTTTCATACAAACACGCTGATTTCGAAGGCTGTTGGTATGACTTAAAGTGAGATTAATAAATTAGATTCCACTTCGCGATTTGATAATTCTTTTTTGAAAAGCTAATGATTCCGTAATGACAACCAATAATATTTGTCAACATCTCACATGTAGTTTTGTACTTAAAAATAAAAAAGTAAATTAAAAGTAAATTTTCGATTATCTTCAAGAAAAACTTATTTTCTTGACAAAAATGTATTTTGATCGTTCCTTTTTAAAAAGATAGGTTATGGTTTCGAAATGATATCATTTTAATTTCGTCAATCCAACTAGTGGTTTTTATTTATTTGGTTATACATACAGTAACAAACATAAAAACAAACAGGTGTATTAAGAAACTCCTCCTTTTTAAAGTTGGGTAAAAAATAAAAGATTATTTCTACTTATGTACAATCGACTATAGTTTATGTTAATCCGGTTTTTGCAGTTTTACTGCGCTCCATTATTTAAATTCTAATTTATAGAAACATTAATTTTGAATAATTAAATTATCACTTTTGAATAATTAAATTACTACTTTTAATTTATTTATTTGACTTAAGAAATACAGACAAATTAGTAAATGATTTATGTAATGAAGTTTGATTAATGCCTCTCGCAGTCGCTGTAACATCGACAGGGCTAGGATGCGCATGTATAAAAAAATCACCTCTGGCACTGACGTCTACAAGAAAATAAACAGGTTTTTATAATTGGTGCATAATGGTTATGTGAAACTGAACAATGTGATTGGTCAACGACACGAAACACGTATGTTAGAAGAACAAAAAATATGTCTACAATAACAGACATGTTATCACGCGCATCTAAGCCCTTCAATCGTATAAAGGAAGTTCTAGACGGTTGTAAACTTTGCTTCCATATTCCAATTATAGTTGAATATGGCTTTAATCTACTATTTATATGCAAACTAATGTTATTAACCAATATTTACAACCTTCTGTAACGCTTATAAGAGTATATTTACTCATCTTTTAGGAAGAAGCAAGCTCTTATTAAAAGACTCTGAGTTGTTATGTTTTAGCATTGCCACATATCCTTAATTTTTTGGCCTCTCTTTATAAAGGTATTGGACTAACTAATAATTATAATATAATCTAAAGTAATGGTCTACATTATAAGCATAATATAGTCCAATACATTTATAATAGCCATCAAATTAGTTCTTCACTTGACGCTTAACGATGTCAGTTTTTACAGTTTAACTGCGTCTAATTATAACTTATCAAATCAGTATATCAAAGATCAAACGCATTGCTGAACCAGTTTCAGTAAAAACAGGTTATGTTCGTGATTGACTTACATCATGTTGAAGCCACTGTTCTATTGAATAATATTACGCCAGCCTATTGGAATAACTTTCACGGTACTTCCTGATGAAGAAAATTATAAGATTGTTAAAGTATAATCAGTTGTTTCTAATAAATCTACCTAATGATGTATTAGAGTACTCTCTTAAATATTAAAATGGCTTGTCCAGCTAAAGACCTATCATTGTTTATTACTTTAACTATTAATAATACCGTAGCTTGCCGTGTTCAAGACCAATGAGTTAGGTAGATCATTTGGCTTCCTATCAAGCAGCTCTTAAGAGGTGAGCGTAGAATATAAGAGTTAATACCAACTTGCAACCACTTGTTTAGGTAGGGATTTTCCTTTCCTATTCCTGTCGCCATAATAATAGTGGCATGTGCAGGATCAAAGGAAAGGGTAGCCAGTAGACTTGCACATTTAGCCTAAAATCCCGGCCACTAGACAGCGACGCACCTTTAACATCTATGTCGTCTATAGACCACGACTGTTTCGTATTGTTCACTGTCTTCAAACAACTAAAATCCTGTTTCAAATGATAGGATCTGAGAAAAGTGGAACGACTTAAATCTTTTACAAAAACTTATGACAATTTTCATATTTTTATCAGCCAGATAAAGTGTTGAGACGATTCGTCTAGATTGGTACCATCTTTCACATTATAGTGGCAATAGCACTGCTCACCACTATCGTGCTTCGGAAACAGGATATGGTAGCCGGTTTTATCTCATAGCCAATTTGAGGGCAAAGTACAATTAACATGTTTGGGGCCCATAGGACAAGTGTGTTTCCTTCATAGAAGTTTATGTTTGTGTGCCTTTTAATTACATTAAAAATATTTACAGACATATATAGCAAACAAAATAAATATCTGACTCCCTTCCAATACTTTAAAAGTACTGTAAGGGGTCAGTAGATATTTGTGATGTTATTTTTATGTTAGAGGTCCGCAAACAAGCACGCAGCTCTACTGATGGTAAGAGATAACCGTGGCCTATAGACACCAGAGATGCTACAGGTGCTTACCAGCTACCCTACCCCGCAGACTGGAATACTACAAAGTCATGATGGTACCAATAATAGGTAAGGCGGTGGAAGCACACCCGGGCAAGTTGCTACACAGCACTCTACCACCAGACTGACTTGTACAAGTAATAAAGAAGAAAAAAAAATCTCATGACTACTTTTAAAGTCTAATCAAATACACCAGTATGGATGTTCAAGTCGTAATCATTACACGGACCAAGACATAGTCAAGATAATATATTTAATGTATGTAATCGAATAATTGAAAGAGTTGATCGAGACCCACATGTTGAAATTGGTCAATCGCAGTATCAAGGTCGCCCAAACTCACCCACTAAAGAAAGGAGGTTAAGCTCATTTAAGAGTGCCGATCTTGAAAGTGTCATCGCCCAATTCAGATGCTGTCAACCTTTCAATTTCACATGTTATCAACCTTAAATTCAATTTCTATGCGTATAATACGACCGTAGAAGAGTGAATTCTGATCTTTTTTTAGAAGATTGAATTTTAAATATTGAAGAATATTTAAAAACAGCTTCAGATTGTATTATTGTATTTTTTTCTTAATTTTATATATTCCGACCGCAGTTCATACATAATCTACTTGTCGTACGAGATGTGGCAGATAGATACTTTAAGTTCCGATAAAGGTTAGAGACTATTTTTCATTCCGTTTACTACAGGCGTTTGAAAGAGAGTTGAAAGTCAAAATGTAAGTTAGGCTGTAATTTATTAAAGCGTGTTCTGATTTTATTGATTTAAGGATTATCCAGCATTTTTTTAAAAGTTCTGTAGTTAAAAAAATTAAAGACAACAAAATTTGGTATAGAATGACCAAATAACTTCTAAAATGTAATGAATATTTGAATCATCCTCATCTTACGTTGGTGTTCGACTTTTGTATTAAATTCCTAGCATGAGTTTTGGCACCATGGAGAAAAAATGATAGCAGTTTTCTCGTAATTATTGACTTTCCTATATACATTGAGTAAAGTTAGTTGTTTCTGGTGGTATTTTGTACAATTTTGTTAAGTCAAAGTGCACAAGTGAAGTAGGTAGTCATGAAGAAATAAGTGTGTCATGTTTTTCCTTGTAGTAGCCAAATCTCACTAAATGAGCTTAAGTAAAAAGGCTATTTCTTTACTCAAGACCTTGACATGACTTTCTATGAGGACTTATCTAGTGGCAGATTAGGTTCTAGAGTTTCGCAGCGATTCACACGGATTGGTACCAGCGCCTTACCTATTTCTGCCACTATAACGTCATGACGTGTTCATGTTTGGAGTGTAAGGTAGGTAACTTATTTTTTCTCGAGGTCTAATATCCCGGCGTCAGGTTGGGAACGAACCACTGCCACCTTTGGTGTCTCTAGGCGGCGTGAATTTCTTACTATCAGGAAATTCGTCTACTTGTTTGCCTTCCAATATCATAAAAAAGGTAGTATTGTTTCAGAATCAACGTCACAACAAACACTTCAACACAAAATTAAAAATCCTTGAAAAAAGTGTCATCACGCCCATATCCCGGAAAAACTAGAGGTACAATCAGGGCATCAACAACTAGCCGAAGACACTAAGTCCTACAATTACATACTGCTTTTTTGCCTTAAAATATAATTTAAAAAAAAGATTAAATAGCATGCACAAATCGGGCAGCAAAAAAATAGACTCAGGTAATGTAAGCAAGCGATTGAAAATAATTGAAATTTTATGTATTTTGAGAATTTCAGGTCCATATGCTATTTTTCATTTTATAAAGCACTAAAAAGTAAGTAAGTATCTTCACGCCCATATCCCCGAAGAGGTAGGCAGAGGCACAACCAGGGCACCCACGTCTAGCCGAAGATACTAAGTCCCACAATGTGATAGGTGGCAAGCCTATCGCTAACCGGGCACATATCCTATCCCGAGCAAAAATTTTTTTTTATTAGAAAATTTGAAAAATCCAATTTTTTTTTGTTGCCCGACCCGGGATTCGAACCCGGGACCTCATGCAGTCAAGTCCAACAACTGAACCGCTAGACCACAGAGGCGATATTGTTATAAATCAGTAGATCTTTCAAGAAGATTTAAAATAGCTTCAAGTACAAAGCTTAAAAATATAGATATAAGAGTAAGCAAATAATATTTTGAAAGTGATTACATCAAATGCACCGTACTAGATTTCACAATGTAAACTTCATCTCCTATAATTACGGTAATGTTATAATATTACACTTTGATTTGTCAATCTTTGTTTGTAATAATTCAAAAGCGGTAGCGGTAAATGGTCCATATTAATAACCTATCTACTGATAAAGGCAGGTCTTCTACAGACTTGTTGCGAAGATGTTTTTATTTATTATTGAAAAATAATAGTGGTTACCTGGCAACTGGTCCAAAATAGCACGATCTCTAATCTTATAGATGATTAATATTGGCGAAAGAAAGTAAGAAACAAAAACGAAGGTCCAAACAAAAAAAAGTCCGTATAAAAGTTAGATAAGTAAAAGGCTTCAAATGGCTATTGAAGGAAATAAATAGTGAAGTGATAGTGAATTTAGGAAATATCTCCAATATGGAAATAAATGGTATAGAAAAAGGCAGTTGGATAAAAAATATTGAGTTTGTTTACCAAATTTAGTTTAATATAATAAATAGTCATCAACAACAATAATCTAACTCTGTCCAAATTTTTATAACTGATTTACTCAAATGAATAAAACAGTTCTCCTTTTGTGTTATAGAAATGTAATGTCTTATTACAAAATAAAAATACTCATTGAACACATGTTCTACTAAACACTCTCTAAAATTGAATTTTCAACCAATGACATGCTGCCACGTCATTTACGTGCAGCATGCTATAGATTGGACGTCAATTTGAGACAATGTTTAGTTAAATAATTGTCTAAATTTTAGTGTAGTAAGTTGGATAATATTTAAGGCTTGTGTTTGTCGTAGTTATTTATTTATCTTTATTTCAATTTTTTTTCTACAAACGTGACGACATCCTAAAACTGCGTTTGGCTTTGAGTGGATGTGGAAATTCATCAAAATATTAAATTGCATATCTTAAAAAAAACAACATAAATCAAAACGTCTTAACTTTATAAATGGATAAGAATGGACGTTTGGCACCAAACGCGTATGACTTAGACCAAGCGCACGGATGTTAGTCCGTTTTGCTCCACATACGCGACATTACAACATCTCGTACGCATTTTCTCGACAGTCAAGGCTGCAATGAAGCTTATTTCAAAAAAAATAATACTCAATCTTTTATAGCTTTATCGTTATAATTATATCTATTTGTAGATTGTTCGAGACCCATGAGCTAGAACGTAACCTCGAAATTCATTTTAATTGTATGGGGTTCAATATCACAGCGTGAATAATGACTTTAGTATGTACTATGATTTCCTAGTACTTTCAGTCACTTTTTTGGGTTAAAATTTCGAAAGAGTAAACGGCTCTCGAAGTATATCACCACTTTAGGTACACTAACATAGGTATACCGTTGCTTTGGTACCTTATAGAGCCAAGATATTTGGCTACCTACGCAAGTCCCCTGCCCACCCTACCTAATCCCTAAGTCATCTTATATATAAAATTCTCGTGTTACAGTGTTCGTTCCCGTACTCCTTCGAAACGGCTTGACCGATTCTCATTAAATTTTGTTAGCATATTAAGTAGGTCTGAGAATCGGCCAACATGTATTTTTCGTAACCCCAAGTGATGGGAATGAATCACAGCAAAAAAAAATAGCAGAACAACGTCTGCTGGGTGAGCTAGTACTATATAAAATTCTGTATAGTACAAAAAGTAAATAACTTCATCATTATAGATGAATTCACGTTTAATAATAGCCATAATATTCGCTATTGGGGTATCGTAGCCGAATGCTAATAAACGGAACCCTTATAGATTTGATATATCCGGATGTCTATCCGTCGGTATATCCCATTTTATCCCTAAACTATTGGATAACACAATGAAAAGTTAGTAAGTGACGTTTTTTCAGTACAAAAAAATAAAAAAATTCTGTGTAGGGCTGTACGGTTTTTCCTATTTATAGTTGTTATATATAGACTACCTATGTATTTTGAATACGTTTTGCGATTTTTACATAAATATAAAAAAAATATCTTTGTATGTTTTTTACCAACACTATATTACTTGCGTAGGTCTTAGGAATATACGATAGAATAAATTATGTTAATGTTCCTAAAACTATTTTATTTCAAAATTAATATTTTCATTAACAAATACCTTCGAATTTGCAAAATGAAACCCCCCTGTAACTTCTACACTAAGAAAATGAAAAATCTAGAAACTTGTATGCTATCTCAATGAAAATTTCCACAAAAAATATTTTGAACGATACGTAGTCTGCTGTTTTAGATATATACAACTTTTTCAAAAACCGCGTTTTACGAGTATAAGTACCAGTATGTAAAAAAATAATACTTTTTGCTATTAAAAAATATTCACAGTTGTACGAGTATTAGTTGTTTAACAGCGACTTCGTTAGTAGAATAGATTTCCTTACAGACTTTCGAGGTAGATTCTTGAGAAAAAGTAGTTTGTTTTTTAATTTGGTTTCCTTGACTACATACATATTCAATTTCATCAAAATCAATCTCGCGGTTTATCCGTGAAAGCATAACCGACAGACTGTCAGACATATGGATTGTAAATGTTGTGACGCCCAGTCAAATATATCTTATAACTCACAGTATAAGTGCTTGCTATTACAGAACCAATGAAAGATGAGTCCAACTTGCAACTGACAATTTTATTTTATATTTATTTTAAATAAATAACGATACTAAAAATAACAAAAATAATTTGACAATATTATAATATTAATTAAAAAATAAGAGAGAGAAAAATAATCGTAATAAATATCGTAATAATATATACTAATTAACAGAAGTACTGAAAATGTGTACGCCGGTAACTAGTGTATTTTTTGTAACTTCTTGAAATAAATATGAAGAAATCAGTATCGTGTATCAGTTTTATATGTTCAGTGATTACATAAGCCTGAAGACTTTCGACATTACTTGAGATTACTTATCTTATTTCCTTTTATAATTGCAGTAGTATTATTTCGTTTTTTAGCATCGTAACATTTAGAGCATGCGTTGTACTGTCGCCTACATAAGGTTTTACAATTACAATAGCATTTCATTTAGAATAAAATACAAACACTTTATATTTTTTACAATATATCAACGTTTCTCACATTCTCGTCTATGGGTAGGTAGATATTGTATTACGAGATATATGTGAAAATTAAACAGCTTGAGAGGTCCAGTTTATTGAAATAAGATAAAAGTAAAACCTAGGATTCCAAACACAAACATAAGGAAGTGCTATAATGTTGATGATGTATATAAATGTATACAAACTAAAGAGATAAACTTAGCATGAATAAGCATATTTATTTGTTTACACGTATCATATAATGTGGAAACTAACTAAAGTTGTAAAACATAGCAATATTCGTATTATGAAACAGTCTTATTGTTGAATATAATATTTTGTCATATTATGAACGCCTCGTTGCCGACAGGAGTCTAAAGTAGATGTCTGTATTTCTGAATCTAGGTATTTATTAAGCATGTATGTAAAATACTACTGCTACCACTTGAACGTTCGTGGGTAGAGTAGTTCCAAAATATTTTGCATCGTACGTTTTGGGTATTACAATACCCAGTTCGAAAAATGCGATGTTATTAAATACCTGTGATTTTTTACATGTAATCTGTGATTTTTAATTATCTTAACAAAATTTAGATTGGGTTAAAAATATTTTTTTCTAACTTTCACGAACGTTTTTCCCAAGGAACGTTATGTTGTTTTAGGCGCACAAATCTCATTTGCTTGACAGCTTGCAACGCTGTCGTTCAAGTGGATAATATTATTATCGACTAAAACCAACACACATATTTAATACGAACATGTAGTTAAACTTAGTATAGGGTAAGCACATAGCTGTTCTTTAAGTTAGAGGAAACAGTGGCTTTTAGACACCATAGACTTGCGGTGCTGTATTTTGCATGGAGAGTTAGGTCTAATGTGCAAGTCCACCTTCTCTACAACTCTGACTGTAGACAAAAGTGCAAATACTGTCATTATAGCGGCAGAAATTGAAAAGATGGTGGGTTAACCTTAATCCATTAAATAGCCCATTCATCCTATGTTTGCCTTTTGCAAACCGACTCTTAGAGAAGCAGATGATCTATTTTATTATACAGAATACATATATAAAACAATTAAATACATAAACAAATACCCCTGGTCTAGTAACACAAACACAGCCTAACAGCAAATACTTTTACTTTACAGGCATAGTTAATGATACTAATACATGAGAATACTTAAATGGATACCATATGAATTTAATAAGAACACCCATGCTCAAAAATGGAGACATCTGAATGTTCGTCATATAAATATTTGCTCCTGACGGGAATCTAACCCGAAGCCGGTGGTTTACAAGCGAAATGAGGCTTGTGTGCCAACCGCTCGACCAACTAAGCGGTCAAAAATATTTACTTATTCCTCGTAACATTTTAGGTCGTGACTGTATCTTCATTAAGTTGCCATTTAATTCCAGACACATAAATAAAAGATATTCAGCACTTTCATGTAAGCTGGTAATATTAGGAAATAACAATACTGCTTAATAATACCTATAAATAGATTAATGTTAGTTATTATTTTCTAAAAATTGAAAATTTATTAAAAAAATATACATTTGTGAAAAATGCATTTTCAATTATTTACAAATTGCCTAATAAAAATCTTGTTCAATTCATAAATGACGGAAAAACCAATTAACTAAAAAGAATATTGTAGAACATTTGCTTTTTTCCAAGTAGGTTTACAAACTTGAATTCTAATAACAACCTTTGTATTTCTATTTACATTTATGTGCTTATGTGTTGCAAAATTTTGTTTAAAAATAATGTTACTAATACTTTTGAAATTGTTTCTAGGTTACTTAAATCTTTACCGAATTATTCTTGGAATAGTATAAAATAATTGAATACTTTAAACACGAAACTGCGTAATGGTGAAACGTTTGGTATGTCATTGAGGATGATCTGAATCATATGTTACTACACTTATTACAAGATATACTAGCGCAATACCGCGGAAGACATTACACATATATGTGTTAAATTGCAATCTGCATAAATATTAGCAACTACTATTCGTTCGCGCCTTTGCTGGCGTAGTATAATTTTACGTCTTCTTTCTTTATGGTTTTTAGCAACTACTACGCGCAGTTTGATTCTGTCAATGTATTAATATTAACTCCAAACGAAATAATAGGAGTGCTTGGTGTGTGTATGTGTGTGTGTCATAGCTCCTAAACAGATTTCAATGTGGCTTTTTATGGATGACTTTGTCAGAAGTTGTTTACTTTTTTAATTTAAGGATTATTTTATGTGAATTGCACTCTATCACATTTCTCCTACTCTAGACACATGTTAAAGAAACTTTAAACTTTAAGCATATTTTAGACGATGGTAAACATTGGTTTACATCTGTCTAGACAGTAGATTTAATCAAAATTTTTTTGAAATCTAAAAATGAAGTTTCCTACAAGGTCACCCTTGTTGCAAGGCATGTTTTTATCTTTCTAGAACCTAACTTTACCCCAAACTTTCTAGAACCCCACTAAGATACATACATACATACATATCTTCACGCCAAGTCCCTTGCGGGGTAGGCAGAGAGTATCGAGTGCCAGACCTCACGACCCTGACAAACCTGTCTTGTCGTAGCTTGGGCTACATATGCTACACTGATTTCGTAGCTGTAGACAAACTCAAACATACATGTCGCATTACGTATGCCGTTTTCCTTGCTTATTCGTTTGCCTATACGTCTACTATGAAGACCCAAGAGGCTTGGCTAAACAGATATTAGTTATAATAATACATATATACAGGCATTGGCTAGGTACATATGAACAGCCGTTGTACAGCACTTATTATAATTAACGGGTTAATATTAGAATACTTATCGGCACGGAGTACTAAAAGAAGGTTAAATCCATTATGCAATTGTAGACCATAGCGTTCATAAGTACATAATATCTGTACGCCACATGCTTTACAGAGTTGAGCGGAGAGTATTTAGTGTCTAATTTCACGATCCTGGCAGACCTGTCTTTTTCTTTCTCCACATTCATTACCCTTTTCAAACAAACACGCCGGTTTAGGAGACTCTTGTCACCACCCTCGGATAATATCCGAACGATTTAGATTTGAAAAGTAAAACTTGGTCTCCCCGGGGTACCTACATCAATACACATTCGCATTGTATATCTTTGTGAATCATTCATTTTTCATTCTTTCCACATGACTGAACCAGCGGAGCATTTTCATTTTAACACCAACATTTACTTTTCTTTCTTCAAAATATTCTTTAAATACACTCTCGGATATAACTCTTAGAGCCTAGCGATTGCCGTAATCAATACGAAATAATTTAAATATAATAATAATACTTATTAATATCATGTTAAGTAAAAAGTAAGTAACCTGGATTAGTATCAGCGCTAGTTCCCCCTGTTCGAAGGGGAAAGGTAGCCGGTAAACTTACTTTTGCTCGAGGCCTAACGGCAACGCACCATTACTACGTTTGGTGTCTCTGAGCGGCTTGAATTTCTTGCCATTATCAAGTCCGTCTGGTTGTTTGCCTTCCAATATTAAAAAAAAAATAATTAAGAAATAGTTTTCTATTTGTTATCGTCAGTTTATTTACAAAGAAGGTTCAATTGGAGAGCAGACAAGATTTCTCTATGCATGATAGACCTGCTGCCCTAAGCCCAAAAATATCATGTATCCGCTAAAGCCTTACAGTACAAGGACATCTAAAACTCTGGACACTGCAAACTTAAAAAAATTTACTTACTTAATACTTCATATTTCAATACATGGCGTTTAAGTCATTAAACCCATTATTTTTATCTAAAATTACATTGCTTAACCGACATTGTCCATTTAATAGTACGTACAAAGGCCAAATACAACTTATTTTATCAACAGATAATGACAGATATTATCTTGAATTTTTTAAATAAAAATGTATACTGGGTGTTATATCTAAACTAGTAGAAAGACGCAATAATTCTCTATCTGTTGTAATATTGGTAGACCCTGATATTCATTCTGATACTCAATCTGCCCTGGCGAACTGATCGTAAGTATTCTGTTTTACGTTTTCTTAACTAAGCCCATCGGGTTTCCCATATCAAAAACAAAAAAATAAGACACATTTGATCTAAAACAAGTCGAAAGGAAACATTTCTGCAAACATTTTATCAACACCTCGGATTTTGTCGATTAAGACCGTGAATGTACTTGTATATATTTGTGGTGTTGCCGAAAAAGACAGCTATAATAATAAAAAAAGCTCTATTACATACAATGTAATGTTTGTTTTTCCCGTGTTGGTCCGGGCTGCTTTGTAGAATAGACCATCTGCCTTCCTTGCCAGGCAGCTCGTAAAAGGCGAGCAAAGGCTCACCGTCACTAACAACGTGAATTCTGACTAGGTGGTAGAGTTTAGCAGCGACCACCGCCTTACCTATTCCTGCCGCCATAACGACATGACGTGTTCCGGTTCGGAGGGTAAGGTAGCCGGTAAACTTACTTTTGCTCGAGGCCTAACATCCCGGCCCCAGGTTGGCAACGCAACATTATCACCTTTGGTGTCTCTAGGCGGCGTGAATTTCTTACCATCAGGAAATCTGTCTGCTTGTTTGCCTTCCAATATCATAAAAAAAAATGTAACAGATAAAATTCACGTGCAATATCTGTTAAGTGTGAAGTTAGATAATAATTATTTACTTTGCTTGACTTATGGTCATTTAGTAAGAAACTTTTAACTTAAAAAGTATCTGTGGTATAAATTAAAATCCGATACCTCACCACGAAAAAATTAAGACACTTGTTTAATTATGCACTTTTTTAAACTGACATCAAAAATCATAACATACTGAATTTGGATGATGTGGCAGTATGTCGGCTGAAGTTCAAATTTTAAACAATTTTTATTAAAACTTACTAACGAGTTATTTTGAGTGGACTTGGACTAGTCCAAGTTTATTGTCTAACGTCCAATATTAGTAACCTATCTAAGATTACAGACCATGCTCTTATAGATCGGTTGCCAAGTAACCACTATTATTTTTCAATACTTATCAAAAATGTCTTTGCAACAAAATATCTCTAAAAGGCGTATCATTATCTGTAGATATAGATAGGTTATTAATATTAGCCGTGTGTTAAATATTTTAGATTTATATTTTTAAATCAATGATTTGATTAAAACAAAACTGATAAAAACCGTTTTAGATTCTTTAGTGTCGTCGAAATACAAAAAAAAAATGTTTTCCTCATATTCCCTATGATTTCATCAACAGATCCAGAATTCCAAATTTAAATCGGTTAGGTACTAAATGACGGGGTAATCAAGTAATATGCATCCTATCCAATCATATTAATAATATAAATGCGAAAGTTTGTCTGTTTGTTTGTTTCCTACTAATTCACGCAAAAACTGCTTCTCAGATTGTCACTAAATTTGGTACACGCGTGGATTAACACATAGGATTTTTTTTATTCCGAAATAATGTTCCCGTGGGCAACAGCTAGTTGAAAAATAAAGGAGTTGACATAATATAGCCATTTCCTTTCTATAACTATATGATTATGTAATCGCACTAAAATCCACTTAATGCAACTCCCTTTCATTTAATTCTGGTATTTATGATTTAAGTAGCAAAGCCAACAGATGTTGTCCTGTGTTTATTATATATTGTATCTACTAGCTTAGCCCGCGGCTTGAAGTTTGTAATTAAAAATTATCGCATGTTACTTTTAGTAGCTTCAACAACAAGAGTACAAAGTTTCATGGTGATTGTTTAAGTAGTTTTCGAGTTAAAGTGTAGCAAACCAACTAAAATTCGCATTTAAAATATTAGTAGAGATTCACTTAGAATCTCCAACTACTGTCAATTTTGTACAATTCATATTTTCGTTAGTTAGTTTGTTGGAGATGCGTTAATTAGTTTGAAATTGGTTGTAAAAAAGCAAAAGCTTGAAGATTGAATACCGATTAAAGTTTTATGGTCTAAGTTCCGAACCAAATTCGATCTGCTTGTTATAGAAAAATGTATATCAAAAGTGAGTTGCCTAAAAAAATCTGGACTGAATATTTATTTTATTTTTAAAAAAAATTTTTTTATTAAATTTACAGTATTAAGATTATTAGGAAACTATATCCTGGCTTAAAGTAGAATGCGTTAATAGAAAAAATATATCAACATAATGCGCTGCTTATTGCAAAAACGTTGGTATAGGGTTGTCAGTAAAAAATAAGAATAACGTTTGTTTTTAAATAAATAAAAATATTCTGAGTTGGATTTTTAAGCAATTACGTATCTTCAAGTCCCTGACGGGGTAGGCAGAGAGTATCGAGTGTCTCATCTTCCATTACATTCATTAACTTTTTTATATAAATACGCCGGTTTCTGAGACTCTTGACACCACCTTCAGATAACACACGAGTGATTTAATCATGGAATGTCAACATTGGTCTCACCGCGTACCTACATCCATCCACATTCTCATTGTATATCTGCTTTGTAAGTCTTTCTTTTATTTTTAGTTTTGTAAGTCTGCTATCATTCTTTCTACATGTCCGACCCAGCGGTGCATGCTCTATCTCATTTTAACACCAACACTTTTTTTTCAATCTCTCTCACTCTCGGATTTTTAGTTTGATTTCTAATGTACTACATTTATTACAAAATGGATTTTAATTCTATTATCATCTCGGTATATGTCGATGTAGGTTTGAAATCTTTCTGTTTTAGTTTAATATTTAAATCCATATTGCAATTTTCAACCAATTGCAGTGAGTGGTGCGAATGTCCACTCAGATGCAACACTTGGTCAATAGTCCAGTGCGTACACTCGCCATGATAAAACTATATCAAAGAAAATACAGTCGTATTTACATCATTGTAAGATTCAATTTTAAATACCTCTTGATCCTATGGTATGCTTTCATCGAGACTAGTTAGTATTACGACAGTTCTAACTAAACGAAAGATTTTATGCGGCAATTAAAGGGATCAGATATTGGTAATATTTGTGGGTATTGAATAATACAACTTGAAAATTGGTTTAGTTTTTAGTGTTTTTATCACTGCATGTGTATTTCTGCACTTATTTCACATTCTAAGATTATTTTATTACGCATGATTATTTTTAACCCCCGGTAGAAAAAGAGGAGAGTTTGTTTAAAGGTTTTACGTTTTTGAATTGTATGTATGTATCTTCACGCCCATATCTTCGAAGAGGTAGGCAGAGGCACAACCAGGGCACCCACGTCTAGCCGAAGATACTAAGTCCTTTAATGTGATAGGTGGCAAGCCTATAGCCAACCAGGTACGTTTTCAATCCCGACCAACATTTTTCTTTTTATTAGAATATTGGAAACATCCAATTTTCTTTTTGTTGGCCGACCCGGGATTCGAACCTGAGACCTCATGCAGTCAAGTCCAACACCCGGACCGCTCGACCACAGAGGCGACGTTTTTGTGTGTATCTGTATGTAGCATAATAACTTTGGAAGGGATGGACAGATTGTAATACAATTTCTTTTTGAAAAGTGACGTAGGCGTTGCAGGCGATCGTTTTTTTTTTTAATTTGGGGATTATTTTACTGTTGAGATTCAATCTGAAAAGATAAGTAATCTTGCACACCTAAAAACTAAACGATCTTGGCTTTTAAACAAAATGCAGGTTAGTGAAATTGTACGAAATAGATAAAATACAAAATACGTAATTTTAACAAATGCGCGCCGTAAGTGCGTAGAAAATTTGAAATGTAAAACCCAAAATTAGCATTTTTTTAGTATTTTTGTAACAGTGCCATCTATTTGTTATCTCTAGCAATGCAAACTATAAGGCTGGGAAATTGGGATGTTATAAACAATAGTATTATGTAGCCGACTGTACCAGCAGTAAAGTCCATTGTCAATATAAAACCACAGCATTTACGCGTGAGAATGGATCCATTCGAAAGATAAAAACCGGCAATCAATTCAAGTTTTACGCAAACTACAATCCACGCACTACTTCAAAACAGTAACGTTACTATTTAAAATTTAATGTTTTAGATTTAAGCTGTGTGAAGCACAAAAGATACAGTCACGATCAAAAGTTTTTTTTATGAATATTAGACAGGTGTGATTTTTTTTAAGAAATTATATTATTGGGGCCAATCTGGAATATTTATAACAATACTAGCTGAGCCAACAGATGTTATCATGTCGTAACAATGACAATAATCTTTTTTCAAATGCACCTTCTCCTAACAATAAAGGTTTGTAGATTATACCAGCGGCCCGGCACGTGTTCGCTACGTATATGACAGCATGAATGACTTAACACAACAAAACAAAAATAGAAAAAATAACTTAATTTTTTTAACATGACAGCACAATCCCCATCTGAAAAATTTAACTTTTGACTGAAAAATGCCCATCAACAAAATGATTCGCCGTTTATTGAATTCATTTGTTCCAAAAAATGTGATAAATGAAGAACCGCCCGACCGATTTTATGCAAACTTCACATACCCCATCTGCTAAATAGTCCCAACAAAACTTAAACATTTGGTTTGGATACGTAAGCCCATACTTGAGTTATACAATCACAACGAAAACTCTTGTATCTGTCTACAGTGACAAATATGAATAATTTTAATTTAATAATCGCATTAATAAAAACATTACTATTGGTAGTATTGGTCCGGGCTTCTTTGCAGAATAGACCATCTGCCTTCCTGCCAGGCAGCTCGTAAAAGGCGAGCATAGGCTTACTGTCTCTAACACCGTGACGTCTCGCTAGGTGGTGAAGTTTCGCAGCGACTCACCCGAATTGGCACCACCGCCTTACCAATTCCTGCCGCCATAACGTCATGGCGTGTTCCGGTTTGGAGGGTAAGGTAGCCGGTAAACTTATTTTTGCTCGAGGCATAACATCCCGGCCTCAAGTTGGCAACGCACCATTACCACCTTTGGTGTCTCTAGGCGGCGTGAATTTCTTACCATCAGGAAATCCGTTTGATTTTTTGCCTTCCAACATCATAAAAAAAACCGTTTTGATCTTTGGATGTCTGAATTTTTCTGATATAAATTATAATTTGTATTTATTTCATTTTTATACTACGAGTACTAAAAGGAAAGTGTTATCGCTTTCCAACCATCTTTCAAAATTTGGTTGGTCCTTTGAATGTTAGCCAGATCAGAATAGACCATTTTATATAGGACCTTAAAGATCTTAAAATTAAATCAATATAAATGTAAACCTTGTTGCAAAATTCTTACTTACCGGAAACAACTTAACCTTCCTTTCTCGCAGAATAAGATCTACTTATATCATCTTTTTTACATTCTAAGAAGGCAAAGAAGCAGATGATTATTCAGGTAAAAACATTAAAAGTGCAAAGCCAATCTGCACAAGGATATTAATTTATTGAAAAATTATTTTAAAGTCTGTTTTACTATCTTAATTGGGACACGATAATGGCGAGCACTTTAAAGCATTGCGTATTTTGGTATCTCTGGACAAATTATACAAATTGACCTAATGACAAAGCAAGCAAATTTTGTTTGTGTTGGTCAACGATAGCAATATTATGAAATAAATAAATAGTGCAATATAAGCAACAACCAGACCCGGAAACATATATAT
>NJDD01003686.1:117504-145157 GCA_002245505.1 Calephelis nemesis | reverse complement strand
ACTAGGGGATCGAACCCGGAACCTCAAGAAGTCAAGTCCGACGCTGGACCACTAGAACACAGAGGCGATTATAAAATTGATAGAATATTTAAATTAAATCTCGGTCACTTAACTTGTTCTCACTACACATTTAGTTCGATAAATGAAAAAAAACCCTTTAAGTACTATGTTATACAAATGTTTTTTGCGTATTAGGAAATTATGAACGCAGCCAAAATTTTTATATATAATTCTTGTGTTCGTGTGTTTGTCACTGAACTCCTTCTAGACGACTGGACCGATGTTGATGAAACTTTTTGTGTGTGTTCAAGGGAATTCGAGAATGGTTTAGATTCACAATTTGGTCTCCTGGAAAATGTTTTTTAATTATTTTTTTACAATAAGTAGCGCTACTGCCTAAGCATTAATGACAAGCGGTACGAAGCTTGCTGTGTCAGCTAGTATTTAATAAAATTTCAGGATTACCAAATTGCTTTTATCGTTTTACAGTTACCTAAGCTATGTGGCATCACAGCAAAATGACAATCATACAGTCTGACCTGTGACTTATATATTATATACACTAGCTGACCCAGCAAACTTCGTATCGCTTGACATTGATGCTTCGACAGTAGCGCAGTCTGTCGGATCCGATGTGAAACATTCTAAAATCAACAAATACTTATTATTAAAAAATAATTTTAAAAAAAACATTTTCCAGTGGACCAAATTGTGAATCTAAACCATTCTCGAATTCCCTAGAACACATACAAAAAGTTTCATCGACATCGGTCCAGTCGTCTAGAAGGAGTTCAGTGTTATACCCACTCACAGAAGAATTATATATATAAAGATATTTTGTTGAAGGAACAACACTTAAAAAATAAAGACTGTTTTTATTTTTTTACAGTTTTCTGAACTATGTGTCTTCACAGTCAAATGACACTTATTACGGATTTTTGCGTACTTTTTATGGAAGACCAATTCATATACCTTGTGATAAGGGCTGTGGAGAACCACTAATGTTGACACCTTTGATAGAGCAAAACAGATTAAATGAAGCCAAGGCAGCTGCACGTGTAACTCCAGCTGTTGTACCGGGTATTAAGAGTTACACAGGGTTTTTGACGGTAAGAAAATTATTGCCATTAATTATTATTACTTTAATAGAAATTACAAAAGGAAAAAAAGTATCTTCACGCCCACATCCCCGAAGAGGTAGGCAGAGGTACACTAGGTGGTAGAGTTACGCAGCGCCTCACGCAGATTGGTACTACCGCCTTACCTATTCCTGCCGCCATAACGTCATGACGTGTTCCGGTTTGGAGGGTAAGGTAGTCGGTAAACTTACTTTTAACACTACTAATATCACGGCCTCAGGTTGGCAACGCACCATTACCACCTTTAATGTCTCTAGGCGGCGACAATTTCTTACCATTAGGAAATCAGTCTGCTTGTTTGCCTTTCGATATAATAAAAAAAACAGGAACACTGGATTACAAAAGGAACTTTAATATTAAGATTTATACAGTCTGGTTAAAAGTTTTTGAAACCAGAGTTTTTGTATCAAAAGATTAATGGACGTGGATGACAATAGACGGATTTGTAGGAAATGTGACGCTTGGAGCTGTGACGTGGGTACGTAATTACACCATGTCCAGATGACAACTGTTTATTATTAATATAATTGACAAATACAGGCACAAGATACTTTTTGCCAAAACCTCAAAGGATAAAGCTGGAAACATATCAGCCGCGTCTTACAGACGCGACTTTTAGCCGCGACTGATAAGTGTGCACATGCCGTCCGTGGACGCATACGACTGACGTAAATATCCAGCGCGTCAGATATCTTTCGAACGTAGATATTTTTCGAACGCTCAAGGTCACGTACGCGACTTACATCCGATAGTTTGCACGACTATGTGTAATGTCATTATGTAGATACCCTGTAAGTTGCGGCTGTCAGCCACGTCCGATAGTTTGTAGCATTAAGCTGGAAACGTATAAAAATGTCGGGATTTTTTGGCAATATCTCCAGTGTTGCGTTGACTAAATAAAGTTTTGGGTTTGATTACAGGTTAGGCCAACTTGAAATGTGTTTTCTCGATTTTCTAATAATTACACATTTCCCTTAAATGATGTCACCTATTACATTGTTGGACTTGGTAGGCCTCTTTAGATAGTCATGGATTGTATCTATTTTACTAACTACTTCATTTTGTCTTAAAAAAAGATGTTCCTTGAGCTGTGGTCTTAAGTTTATACGAAGCGAAGCACGAAGCGGGCCGTTGTCTATTAAAAAAAGGTTTAATAAGAATCTGCATTTTATTTAAAACATATCTTTATTTTAGGTGAACAAAGAATATAATTCGAATTTGTTTATTACTTTCGTGCCAGCTATAAACAAGAACGTAAAAGAAGCTCCTCTATTGGTCACAACTCGGGGTGGACCTGGTGTTGCAGCTTTATACGACATCTTCATAACATTTGGACCATACACACTAACTTCTAAAAACACAGTTGAAGGTAACTTTTATTGACTGTTTAAATAATGGTCAGTCCATTTTAACATACTCCAAAAAACTGTTTCATTTTGTCTTATGCGATTACTTGGTTAATAAATCCTAATCGCATCTGTGATCTGATCCGGCGTCGGACTTGACTTCTTGAGGTCCCGGGTTCTATCCCCGAGTCAGGTTACAAAAAATAGAAATTGCGTATTTTTAGTTTTCTACCAAAATATCATTGCCAGCGATTGGGAATGCGCCTGTGTGGCGATAGGCTTGCAACCTATCACATAGCGAGTCTTATTGTCTTCGACTAGTCATTGGTGACCTGGTTGTGTCTCTGCCTTCCATTCCGGGGATATGAAGTGAAGATAAAGCTCGTAAAGAGCAGATTATTAAATTTTTGGAAAGGCAGGCTGTGGTTTAATACAAATTTTATCAAAATCTGATAAGTGATTTTTGAGTTATTATGACGCGTCGTCATTGAGGTAAATGAATCATTTACGGAATTTTCAGTACAAGTGGTCGCCCGTTGCTCGAAATTCGACCATAATACATTTTAGTATCTTGTTGATAACAACGTCATTTTTATTTTCCGACATTCCGAACTTTTTAGTGCGCCATCTGTGATCAATAATTAATAACACGTATATTTGTGGCTAATCTATCTTCATATGACCGCCTCGTTGGTCGAGTGGCTAGCGTATACGCCTAACTACATCGACTTAGCGCTATACTCGGGTTCGATTCCCGACGGGGGCAGACATTTGTGTAATGAACATTTAGATGTCTGCATTTCCGGGTCTTGGTGTTTATTAAATTTTTTTTGGTATCTATTTAAGTATTTCTATGTAATAGTATCGTTGACTAACACCCATAACACAAGCATTTAATTTGCTTACTTTGGGGTTAGATTCAATTTGTATGAGTTGTCCAGGGATATTATTATTATTATTATATCTTATCGCAATATATTATCACGTGCCGTAACAGTATCAAAAGACCGCTCATTTAAAGTCGCAGGCTTTTAGTGTGCCATGATGTAGCGACTTTTTTGAGGCAATCGTTGAAAGTAAAAACATTTAAAAAGGAAAGGATAAATTAATAACTTTTTTATTTCAGCGAAAAAATATACATGGAACGCGGACCATTCGATATTATACATTGACGCTCCAGTTGGTACGGGATACAGTTATACAGAGGACGAAAGAGGCTATGCAACTAATGAGACTATGGTAACTCTCACATTATTAAGTCGTAAATATAGCGTTTAGATAATTAAGAAAACAACAGAAAGCATAAATTAGTTTGTCCTACAAATTAAGGCCCCATACTCAGTCAGTCAGAAGAGCCAATCACCGCACTCCCTCGTTCCATGATTACTATGAAATATTGCGCCCTAAAGTAAACGTCTTAAGCGACAAATCACTATTTTTACACTATAAAAGTAATTTGAAAAAAAGTATAAAAACTGAAACACTTACCTTTTAGGTATAGTACTTATCTATGTTTATGTTAAATCTGGTGTCGATATTTTCACAATTGAAGTAGACAATTGGATTTTGCTTTCAAAAAAGGGTTAACTTTTTGATTTTTTTCTCTCGAGCAAAGTGAAATGAATCGGGTTTTGGAAACATTAGTCGTAAGCATATTAATGTTAATCTTGTGTATTTTTGTCACCAAGATCCATGATTGCTTTGTATGAAAAAACATTATACTGCTGACGTATTTTAGCGTATATGGCCCCTTAAAAACTAGTAGTAATAATAATAATAATAATCTTTATTAGACCTTGGCCATAATAAATACAGTATTAAAACTACATTAAGTATTCTAAATTTGATCCATCTTACACTAATACATCTATCGGATCCTATTAGTATTATACAATGTTTATTATAATGTAGATGTATTATGTTTGCAAATGTAAGGTCCTCCTATTGTTCAATAATGTTGTTCCCTACCTTCCGCTAAGTTAAATTTGAACTGTGTTGCGGCGGGTAGTGTCACTGATTTCGTTTTTGTATCTTAATGATGTTGTTATAATCTATACTTAGTCTGGCCATAAATACTGTTACACTTAAAAATAAAAAAATATTACATTTGAATTTCGAATCTGTCATTTTTATACGATTGTTCATTGTGTTTTCTCATTTTGGCGCCAATACATTGTACAATATTTTGCGATATTAAAATGGAGTGGGGTGATAAAGAGAACCGAATCGCTGTGATTGCATTACACAAAGTAGGTATGGAGCCAAATGCAATTTTTAAAACTCTCCATACACTTGGTTTTAGTAAAATGTTTGTGTACCGGGCTATTAATAGGTACAATGAGACTTCCTCTGTTTGTGACAGAAAAAGATCTGGCCGTCCACGTAGTGTTCGTACGAAAAAGGTGGTCAAAGCAGTAAGGGAAAGAATTCGAAGAAATCCTGTCCGAAAGCAAAAGATTTTATCTCGGGAAATGAAGATAGCACCTAGAACCATGTCGCGTATTTTAAAAGATGACTTAGGACTTGCAGCCTATAAGAGACGCTCTGGTCATTTCTTAACTGATAATTTAAAGAAGAATAGGGTCGTAAAATCGAAACAATTACTGAAGCGGTACGCAAAGGGAGGTCACAGAAAAATTTTGTTTACGGATGAGAAAATTTTTACAATTGAGCAACATTTTAACAAACAAAATGACCGTATTTATGCTCAAAGCTCTAAGGAAGCTTCCCAATTAGTCGACAGAGTGCAACGTGGACATTATCCAACTTCAGTGATGGTTTGGTGGGGTGTTAGCTATGAAGGAGTGACTGAGCCATATTTTTGTGAAAAAGGTATCAAAACATCGGCACAAGTGTATCAAGATACCATTCTTGAGAAGGTAGTTAAGCCCCTTAACATCACCATGTTCAATAACCAAGTATGGTCCTTCCAGCAAGACTCGGCGCCGGGTCATAAAGCTCGGTCCACGCAGTCTTGGTTGGAAGCGAACGTTTCGGACTTCATCAGAGCTGAAGACTGGCCGTCGTCTAGTCCCGATCTTAATCCGCTGGATTATGATTTATGGTCAGTTTTAGAGAGTACAGCTTGCTCTAAACGCCATGATAATTTGGAGTCCCTAAAACAATCTATACGATTGGCAGTGAAGAATTTTCCCATGGAAAGAGTGCGTGCTTCTATTGATAACTGGCCTCAACGTTTAAAGGACTGTATTGCAGCCAATGGAGACCACTTCGAATAAGCTTTTTATATTTTTAATTGTTGTATATTTATGTATTAAACTAACACACTGTAAAAGTAATATATGTTATTTGCAGTTAAAAAAATATTTTTTTTCTTTATTACAATATTTATGGCAAGACTAGGTATATTATACGATACTGAATCTGCTTCCCTTGTTCTTATGATCACAAGCGAATGAATGGAATAATTTTGTAATAATTTTTACTATTTGGTCTTACTTATGTATTTATTGCCCAGAGATTGAGTAAACGGACTAGAAAAAGCATAACGTTCGATTTTCTTCCTAAATCAACAAAATCAACGACTAGATAAGTAACCAATAATTGATGCTGTATGTTCAAGACATCTTAATATTTACAAAATTGTTCGATTAAACTAATCAAGCCGCTATTAGGGTTTGACGTAAAAAATAAAATATTCTTCTAAATTCATCAAGTACGGGCAGACTTTTGGATCATTTTTTTTTAAACAAGAAAAGGCAAACGAGTAATGGGTCACCTGATGGAATGTGATCACCGCCGCCCACGGACATCCGCACTACCAGGAATACCACAGACGAGTTGACGACCTTTAAGGAATGAGTACGCTCTGTTCTTGAAGGTTCCTAAGTCATAATATTTTTTGGATTCCGCCCTCGGTAACTATAGTTTAAAAAGCTTTTATTGTTAACTTCTCTTTGTAACTGTGATATTAAGGAGATGGATTACCTCTCGTTTCCTTTTCGCGTGAGCTTTACAGCGTAGCTTTGAATAGACTGTCATACCCAGGTATTTAACTGAGTTGGAGCATGGCAATATTTACTTATTTATGTAAATTGGTATATCTCTTACTTTTTTGTTAGTAAAATTAATATGTGTAGACATGGGTTCATTTAGTTTGATTCGCCATTTTTTGTCCACGGCAGGACTTTAGAAACAGCAACTTGAACTTTTTCTGCCGCTTCTTCTTGCGTACTTCCCACATTCATAATAGCCATATCGTTAGCACATATTGCAATAGTGTTATTTTGTATTTTCGGTATGTTACAAGTAAAAAGTATAAACAGGATCGGTCCAAGCACACTTCCTTAAGGTACTCCAGCTTTAATTTCTTATTACGTAATGGAATTAACATTCAAAGTAAGTTTCAAGTACAACATATTTATTTAAATACTAAAAATCCTATTATTGCCATTAGTGGCAACAAAACGATTGCAAATTGGGAAAGATTTTGAATAAACAACCTTTTAATCAACTGTTTGGAAGGGTGATTTAGGTATATCGATTTATTATTACATACGAAAACAGTGAGACGTTATTCCAAATCCAAAATGGCGTAATAGTTATTTTAATGCATTTCTACAATATGGATATCAAATGAAAGGTCTCGTTGAGAGCAACTCGAGAAATAATGTGACGTTATATTAAATCCAATATAGCGGACCATCCAAGATGACCGCATAGTTACTTTTAATGCACTTCTACAGTATGGGTATCAAATGAAACGGCTCGTTGAGAGCAACTCGAAAAATGATGTGACTTCATTCTATATCCAAGTCCAGTTAATAAAAATTCAGTACAACATAATTGTGAAGAAATTTATCTTTTTTTTTTTTAAAAAAGGTGTTAAGTAACAAAGGAAATAATAGTAGAAGGTGATCAAGCATCACATAAAATCGATATGCACATATATATTATATTGAATTTAAATATGTATAGGTTTGAAAAATTATATGTTTCATCACATATTATCTCATAAGTAATACTATTTTAACTGGCCGAGGTAAATTATGAAGTGGCCGTACTAGTACGTAGCGTATTGAAGTTTCAGGGTTTTAGTACAGAGTACTAATAGGTAGGTACTAATAGCACTAATAAGGTGTACTAGTATATTTTACGGATTGTACGATTACAGTGCGGACCCAAAAATATCCGATGAAGCACAAGACTATTGTATTATAATACCACATAAATGATAGTACTTTCATACTGATAAAACTTACAACCCCTATTTCACCCCCTTAGTTGTTAAATTTATAGAAATCCTAAAATACGTAGGTATCTACTCATTTTTAATAAGTAGCTCAAAACTAAAGTTTCATATTTTATCTTAAAAATGACGATTTTCCACACAAACTTTCGACCCCTATTATCCCTTAGGGAACCACTACCCTACTCACCAAATTTCATGACTGTAACTCGAACAGTTTTCGATTAGTGATTATAAATCAGTCAGTCAGGACATGGTATTTTATAAATATGGACAATACCTAACCCCTTAGCGTATTGCTAAAATCTAAACATCACACTATATTTTAACGCAAAAAAGGAGGAGTTATACAATAGTTCGACCGATGTTTTTTTGTATGTTTGTCATCCAATTACTTGTCCAACAGTCAACTTATTTTGATGGATCTTTTTTGAAAGACAGGTCAGGATATCGAAGTAGTCCCATGTTAGTTTTATCTTGATCTAAATAGTGGGGTTTGAGTTATACCTACTAATAGTGCACATTTTTTTATTTATCTTCACGACCTCATCAATGGTGAAAAATGTATTTTTTAATGTATGTATGTAATTATGTGTTATAGATAGGCAAACAAGCAGACGGATTTCCTGATGGTAAGAAATTCACGCCGCCTAGAGACACTAAAGATGGTAATGGTAGTTGCCAACCTCAGGTCAGGATGTTACGCCAGGCCTCGAGCAAAAGTAAGTTTACCGGCTACCTACCCTCCGAACCGGAACACGTCATGACGCTATGGTAGCAGGAATAGGTAAGGCGGTGGTACCAATGGTATGTATGTATATATGTGTATGTATGTATAAGTATCGTTGGGTTAAACCTATTACACAAGCAAACAATTTGCTTATTTAGGGGTAAGATTAAATATGTGTAATTTGTCCAAGGACATTTATTATTATAATCTAATTGCCATAGTTTGATAGACCCTCATGATGTTACTTCACGTTTAGCATCCTGGGCTCCCCTAACATTTCTTTGGCTAATTTAAGCTCCAAAACCACACACATACACACACACACCAGGCTTGCCACCTATCACATTGTGGAACTTAGTGTCTTCGGCTAGTCGTGGGTGCCCTTGTTGTGCCTCTGCCTACCTCTTCAGGGATATGGGCGTGAAGGTACTTATTTTTTGTTATTTTAATGATAATAATTATTTTCCTTGTCACTAGGTTGGTAAAGATTTATACACAGCACTACAACAATTTCTGAAGATGTTTACCGAACTCCGTTCTGTCCCAATATACTTGGTGGGACAGTTGTATGGAGCAAAACATGTCGTGGAATTGGGTTACCAAATTCATAAACATAGATGTACTGATGACAGTATTAACCTAAAGGTATTTCTATTGTTTTCTCTTGTATTTAGTTTGGTTATGAACATTTAGTTGAGCTTGGTTTGGTTTGGATTTTAAAAGCGGGAGGTGATTTTTGACATCTTACTAGGTGGTAGAGTTTCGCAGCGACTCGCCCGGATTGGTACCACCGCCTTACCTATTCCTGCCGCCATAACGTCAAAGCTTGCTGTTGACGTGTTCCGGTTGGAGGGTATGGTAGCCGGTAGACTGACGTTTGCTCGAGGCCTTACATCCCGGCCTCAGGTTGGCAACGCATCATTACCATCTTTGGTGTCTCTAGGCGACATGAATTTCTTACCATCAGGAATCCGTCTGCTTGTTTGCCTTCCATAATTATAAAAAAATAGTAGAAAGAGACAATATTATGATAAAAATATTGTGTACACTTAAAATAAACTATTTTATTTTTTATTTATTTTAGCCTACTGTATAGTAACAAGACCTAGCCCACTTTATAGTAACAAGACATAGTAATAGTAACTCGTTTATTTCACATAGACCAAATAATAGGTTCTAGTTACGCATCTATTTTAATTATAAAATCTATCACCGGATCGGAAAAATCGGACCGAATCGTTAGATGATCCTTCGAAAGAAACTCAGCGGACTACATTTTTTCCTATTTCTTTTTAAATAAGGTACAAATATTACACAGTACCTACATTACACTTATAAGAAATTCATTTGAGCAGTCAATCCGAAGCATTATTATCAACGAAATATTCTCCAATGTTATAATAATCTCTTTTAAAATAGTTTAAGTTTTATCCATTTTTTTAATTACCTAAAAGGTATTTATTTATGTGTATATTGACTCATGAAAAAATAGATTATTCTGTGGAGGCAAGACACATGCACAGCAAGATTGATTTTGTTATATTATTTTTTAGACGCAAACTTATGTTCTTAAGAACATACATATCAATTTTTTTTAATATTTTAGGAAGGTAAACTTTGAACTGTAATGTGTTTATTTAACTGAGGGACAATTTTGGGCCTCAGTTATAAATTGTCCATATAGCTCGTTTTTATAAAACATAAATAATATTTTCTTCGGTAGAACTGTACACAGAAAAGAATTCTATGCGACATGGTGATGTGAAAATAATAATTTCATCTCATGTTTTAACAGTATATGCTGCTAAGGTCAATTGCATTTTTTTATGTATACACAGCATTGTGACTTCTAATTACAAATTATTGTTAGTGAGTTTAAAAAAAATGATAAAGCGACAGTATCCGTTCGGTTGTGGGGTGCTTAAACCTAATCTAATAAAATGCTACCTAAATTGCTCAAATATGTATCCATCGATTAATAGGGTAAATATATTTATATCCTGAATCCAAAATTGAATAACAAAATGCTACTACACCACTTTTTACAGGGTCTTGTACTCAATAATGGGATTTTTGATATGGAATCACAATTATATGGTGACGACTATGCACTCCAAACTGGACTTCTAAATTCAGAAAAAGCTGCAGAAATGAAACAATATATTAGAGCCAGCAAAAAAGAAGTCCTAAATGGAAATAATCTCCAAGCTTTTGATGTAAGTATTAAAGCGCTTTCGTTCCTGTACGAAAATGCTAGTTTTGTAACATAATTTATCGATATATATACTTAAAATTTTTTTTGAAATTCCTGGACAAGTTACACAAATTGAATCTAACACCAAAGTAAGCAAATTATATACTTGTGTTATGGGCGTTAGTTAACTATATTATTACATAGAAATAGTTATGGA
Organism: Calephelis nemesis; assembly: GCA_002245505.1. Taxonomy (NCBI): domain Eukaryota; kingdom Metazoa; phylum Arthropoda; class Insecta; order Lepidoptera; family Riodinidae; genus Calephelis; species Calephelis nemesis. Next base: position 134,322 of record NJDD01003686.1, on the reverse strand, counting down.
GATACCTGAATAAATTTAATACACACCCAGACCCGGAAATACAGACATCTAAATGTTCATCACACAAATGCCTGCCCCCGTCCGGCATCGAACCCGAGTTTCGCGGTTCATCGGTGTAGTTAGGCGTATATATGTATATACGTGCATACACATATAACTACATCTGTATCTTCACGCCACGTCATTTACGTGGTAGGCAGAGAATAATAAGAGCTAAATGTTTCAATACTTGAAGACCTGTCTGGATTTTTCTTCATTCATTACACTTTTCATATAAACACGCCTGTTTCAGAAACTGTTAAAACCACCTTCGGATAAAACCCGTAGAATTTTACGGTGGAATGTCAACCTAAGTCTCGACAACATCTATCAAAATTTGCATTAAATATCTGCTTTGTCAATCTTTTATCTGTCATGATTTCCATATTATGACAAACCAACAGAGCATAACCGTTTCTTCTATTAACACTTTCTTTTAAATCTACTCTTTCTCAGATCCTACTGCTACGAATGCGGTCAGCGAGCGTTACACGACTAATTTTTCATTGCTCTCTATTTTTAACCGCTTGTACCCTATTTTCATGCTTTTTCGACTAGTCTATCGAATTGTACAATTACATCAAAATCTAAGGTGTTTCGCTATTACTTAACTGGTTTTATAGAAGTCAGTTCAAATTGTTTGAGCCTAACCTAACCTTCAATTAATCAAAAACATGTTTACGCCAACATCTCTGAAGAAGTAGGTAGAGGTACAACCAGGGCACCCACGACTAGCCGAAGACAGTCCCACAATGTTACAGGCTAACGTTACTTTTATTAGATAATTGAAAATATGACATTTTTATTAGAAAGTATTTTTAAAGTTTATCATCATCATCATCATCATTTCAGCCATAGGACGTAAAGTTTATACATGACATGTTAAGCATAAGTTATTATAAAGTTAAGATTTTTATTTTTAAACATGTATTCAAATATTTATATGGATGGATTTTATGGTCAGAATTAAATAATTATTACTATTATTACACAATTCACAAAAACTAACAAATAAGTACCTAAGACAAAACAAAGGCAGGTTCTCGGATTTTAAAACCTTTTTTTTAAACCGTCTAACGGCCAATGTTAATAATCAATCCTAATCCAAAACTTGCTGTCCAAGCTTGATATTTTGATCTATTTTTATGTTATCGCTTGCCAATAACATATCTGTGGACAGGATACATATGGCAATTAGGTATAGGATAGGCCGGCGGATAAGCAGCTATCTAGATTGCTTGAAATCCATCTTTAGAGAAATATTATTAACATTGGACGTTAGCCATCTAAGCCTACAGGGCTACCAGAATGGCTACAATGACAAACTGCGTCGAGTTCATCGTAGTGGTAAGAAATGTATCGATGTATAACACAAATATTTTATATAAATCAGGCTACTAGATTATATTACACGTAAATTTTTTTTTAATGATATTGGAAGGCAAACAAGCAGACGGATTTCCTGATGGTAAGAAATTCACGCCGCCTAGAGACACCTAAGGTGGTAATGGTGCGTCGCCAACCTGGGACCGGGATGTTAGGCCTCGAGCAAAAGTAAGTTTACCGGCTCCCTTACCCTCCGAACCGGAACACGACATGACGTTATGGCGGCAGGAATAGGTAAGGCGGTGGTACCAATCCGGGTGAGTCGCTGCTAAACTCTACTACCAAGTCAGAATTCGCGGTGTTAGTGACGGTGAGCTTTGGCTCGCCTTTTACGGACTGCCTGGCAAGGAAGGCAGATGGTTTATTCTACAAAGGAGCCCGGACCAACACGGGGAAAATTTATTGATTTCTTCATTTTAGGACTAGAACTCTCTATAAATTATCTACATTACCAATCTGTACGTATAAAAATCAATTTGTAGTCGTTAGTTTCGTCAAAACTTTTAATTATTAGAGGACGTCCAGAGAAAGTTTGAAAGTCATCAAAATTAAAAAAAATAAGAGTAAACTAGGAAAAACAATATTTTAACTTTTTCTATATAAACAGATCGGTAGGAACGAAGTTCGTTGGGACAGCTAATCACTTAAAAAAGTCATTTAATGGAAAACGCAGAAGGGCTTAAATGTGGAAAACATTTAACCCTTTCCATCATACTCACTAGTTTAAATATTATAGTTTGAATATAATCCCAAGCACAGGGCAAGTGCTAAAATAAAACTTTGCGAGAAGCGAAAGTTATGGCCATTCTAAAATGTGAATTTCATCTCGTCGGTCGAATCTGTCGCGCAACTGTTTTCTTACAACTTTACAGGACAGTGAAATAAAGAAATCACCGATGAGTTTTATGGCCATACAAGATTATTTTAAATAAATTTAACCCTTAATGTTTAGTTATTAAAATATTGCCACTAGCTTTATTGTATTAAAAGATATTTTTTTTTGTCAAAAGACATCACGTCAAGTCAAACTCAAAATGTTCATTTTGTTGGTTACGCCTTTTCGTGATTCGACCGACGATCTGTAATGATGGAATCATTTGGTGGGTACTCAGAATTGTGTATCTATAGGACATAACTACCCGCGTTAACGGGTTAGAAAGGAATTAAAAATTTCGCCACGGGACTTGAATCCTCAGTAGCTTCATTGGTCGGCTTGAGACGAAAGATTACAGGTTCAAATTCTGTCTGGAGCGAAATTTTTTCTTTCTTTAAAAATTTATAGAATAGCCACTAGTTATATTTAATATACATATATCGTCTTTTATATATTTTATAAAATTTATTTTCAGCTATTGAACAAGGCTGGAGAAATTTTGACATTAACTCGTCTTCCCAATTACATGAACTTTGATAGTAACGGATTTCCGAATTTCGAACCCATGCTGCGGTATGTGCAGCAGCCTAAGATACGAAAAGCTATACACGCTGGAAACACTGTATTAAGGAATGTTGAAGAAGCTTACGACAAATTGAAGCCAGATTTCATGAACGATATAAAAAACCATTTGGAGAAACTATTAAATAATTACGTTGTTTTAACCCTCAAGTAAGTGTTTTTAACAAATACTTTTATAATGCCATACAGTTTATTTTCAAAAAGTTACGATTTCAAGAAGAAGAATTCGTTCGTTCGATTTTATTGAAAACTAGCCATACCCACAGCGCGAGGCTTCGCGGGAATAAGTGACTGTGAATTTATTTTAATGAATTGAATGTAATACTTACAAATAATAATCATATGATATGATATAAAATAATCATAACTGAAAAAATAATAATAATAAAGAATAACTAATTTAAACTAAAATTACCTTAGTTAGGTTACCTATTATTCTTATGATATATTGTTCTTCTCGTAGGTAGATATAAAAAAAATTTCTACTGTAGGATACTTACGTAAGAGTCATAAGTAGGCCTTCTGGGAAGGATGCAACTGTCAATGCAATCTATTTTACAGTTTAGCTATTTTTTATGATAATGGAAGGCAAACAAGCAGATAGGTTTCCTGATAGAAAGAAATTCACTCTGCCTAGAGACTGCGTTGCAAATCTGAGACCGGGATGTTAGGCCTTGAGCAAAAATAAGTTTATCAGCTACCTTATCCTCCGAATTGAAACACTTCAACGGCAAGCGCTGACGTTATAGCGGCAGGTAAAGAAGAAATCACAACACCGCAAGTTATTACAACTTTTAAAGAAATAATACCTATCAGTATTTCTAGGTCTGGGTGTTAATTAAATTTATTTAGGAATTTATGTCATTTCTATTTCTATGTATAACAATTATCGTTTTATCTATCGTCATTTATTAGTGTTATTAATAGGAAAAGTAATTAATTTTCTTAATTTGAGCTTACATCTACTACTACTAATGATGTAGGAATTTTTTGACGACTCTAATCTGGTACCATTAAAATCCGAATCTGGTCAAATGGTGATGTTACATATTACTTAACACAACGACGCTGTCTAAGACTAAGAAATCACGGACTGGTTTTTACCCGCACCCGCAGCGGTTGCGGGCCCGCATGTTCTGTAAAATGTAGATTTATATGCAAAAAGTAAGCCTAAGAACTCACTAAACAGTTTATTCCCGCACCTGCAGCAGTTGCGTGCCCGCAGGTTCTGTAGAATGTAGATTCATATGCAAAAAGTAAGCCTAAGAACTCACGGATCGGTTTATTCCCGCACCTGCAGCAGTTGCGTGCCCGCAGGTTCTGTAGAATGTAGATTTATATGTAAAAAGTAAGAGCATATTTCACGTTGCGTTTTACACCCGCAGCGCCCGCGGTTGTTTCCGGTTCTGTAGTCCTCGGCACTTATTACCGGTCTCGCCCGTTTTGAAATAAAACTGGACTGGCGCGGGTGCGGGTGATAACCGCTCCCTGAATTTTTAGGCTTCTTCTAAATTCCTTCTAATTTTTTTTCAGCGGGAATTTATCACCATTCTTACCAGCGCATTTAGCAGAATTATATTATAAAATTCTCAACTTTAAATATGCGAAGGAGTACAGGAGTGGTCCTGTGAAATATTTGACGTACAACGGGACGGTAGTAGGGTGAGTCTTCATTGTTTTGCTTTCGGAAATGACGCATTAAATTATTTCTATTAATTTTTGAAATGAAAACTTCTGTAGCGGCGTTGAGCACTTTTTTGGAATGGCTTAAAACTTCTAAACTCGCGTCAGGACTCGTGACCTGATCGAAAATTCGTAAGACGGATGGAGGGAAAACAGCCAGCGCGGCGTAGGAGGAAGTATCCCCCGCTTTCTACGGTGCGGCGAAAATGTATGCCTGCGCCTGCTGTTTCGTTTAGACGGCGCAGGGCGCTTGCGTGAACGTTCGTATTGTCATGATTGCGTACGATAGCGCAATAAATAAATATTGTATTTTAATAGTAATTAAGTAATTTTGATAGTACTTTCACACTGATAATTAAAAAAAATTCGCGCAAAATTATTACGTAATCAGTCCAAAACTTAAAAAAATCACAACTTTAATGTTGTGTAATGTTTCACTTATACCAGCTCTCACGGAGTCCTACCCGTCGTTTTTTTTACCTAAATTTTATACAAAAAAGGTACCCTTATGGCATCTTAAAACTTGACTGCCTCGTTGGTTGAGTTGCTAGCATACATGCCTCAATCTACGAAAATATAGTAGTACGATTAAAATTATTTACTTCGGTTATATTCGTAAAGCTTCGGAAATCCGAATGTATTTGAAAGATATTATATTTGTATAGAGTTGTATTACATAATTAATCATTTCGCTTAAATTTTGATTAGGTTAGCTAATTTAAAAATAAAAGTGTTTAGTGTAAGAAGAGTAAAAATTAACCGAAGCGCATAATTTAAATAGTAGTACTGTATTTGTATGATGAACACTTACATATCCAGGTCTGGGCGTTAATTAAATTTGTTCTGGTAGCTAGATATTTAAGGGGCCATATACGCTAAAATACGTCAGCAGTTTAATGTTTTTTTCATACAAAGCAATCATGGATCTTGCTGACAAAAATACACAAGATTAACATGAATATGCTTTACTAGACTAATGTTTGCAAAACACGATTCATTTCACTTTGCTCGATAGAAAAAAATCAAAAAGTTAACCCTTTTTTGAAAGCTTTTGCTTTCTGTCTACTTCAATTGTGAAAATATCGACACCAGATTTAAAATAAACATAGATAAGTACTATACCTAAAAGATAAGTGTTTCAGTTTTTAGACTTTTTTTCAAATTACTTTTATAGTGTCAAAAATAGTGATTTGTCGCTTAAGGGCGACTTGCACGTTCTTAGGTTGAGTATTTAACTCTGAGTTAGCGTCTAATTAGGGCTAAATCACCTTATATTTGACAGTTTAACTCAATATTAAATGTAACCCGAGAATGTGCAAGTGGCCCTAAGACATTTACTTTAGAGCGCCATTGTTCATAGTAATCATGGAACGGGGGAGCGCGGTGATTGGCTCTTCTGGCTGACTGAGTATGGGGCCTTAAGTATTTCTATCTATTACTATCGTTGACGAACACTCATTACACAAGCATATAATTTGCTTATTTTGGATTCAGAATCAATCTGTGTCACTTGTCCAAAGATGTTTATTTTTAGTGCAATATCTAGTAAATTACCTAAGGGTTAATTATAGTATTTGAAACTTGATATGCTAGTCAAATACCAAATATTTGAAATTTGATTACAAAATAAATTAAGGATCGACTATGCAATTGACAGTATTAAATAAGGAAATAGCGGAGTTTGTGTTCTGTATCTTTGTATATTATCCCAGTACAAGTTACACAAATTGAATCTAACCCGTTAGCAATTGATTTGCTTGTTTTATGGGTGTTAAAGAAAAGAAAGAATAGAATAGACTATATGCCTTCCTGCCAGGCAGCTCGTAAAAGGCTAGCAACGTGGCATCCTACTAGGTGGTAGAGTTTCGCAGCGACTGTGTACGTTATGGTGGCAGGAACGTTGACGTGTTCCGGTTCGGAGGGTATGGTAGCTGGTAAACTTACTTTTGCTTAAGGCCTAATATCCCAGCCTCAGGTTGGCAACGCACCAACACGCAACTGTAGTGTCTCTAGGCAACGTGATTTTCTTACCATCAGGAAATCCGCCTGCTTGTCTGCCTTCTATTATCATAAATAATAGAAAATATATTTATAAATATTTTTTATTTTTTTATTTATTTTATTTTAATTATTTCGGATATTATCCGGGGGTGGTTTCAAGAGTCTCCGAAACCGGCGTGTTTATATGAAAAGGGTAATGAATATGAAGGAAGCAAGAAGGTTTGTCAGGATCGTGTGGTCTGGCACTCGATACTCTCTGCCTACCCCGTAAGGGACTAGGCGTGTAATGTATGTATGTAAATGTAAATATATAAATATAGTCAACGATATTAATACAAGGACGAGCAACGAGGCTGTCATATTTATTGCTTTTATGTTTTATGTTTCAGAAACTATCTACAATCAACAAATTTCATCACATTATGTTTACGGCAAACTGGAAATAGTCCTACGATGGACCAACCTGAGTTGACTTTGTCTGTCGTAACCTCATTCTTCGCCAACAACACAATTTCTTAAGTAGTGGATACCTACTAGGAATATGAAATATATAAGTAATGAACATTCTTACTTTGTTTTATTTTATCCAAAATTGCTGCTGACTTGAGACATTGGTCGATTGCCTCAGTATTGCCTCAATCTGAGCCAATACTGTTAACAATTCTTCAAACGTTAATTTCGTATCTCCCAAAGCTCTCTTTAAATGATATTTTGCAGATTTTATTCCAGCCTCCCATAAACCCCCAAAGTTAGGAGCGTGAGGTGGAATAAAATGCCAGTTTGTATTATTGCCATTTTTCTTTTAATAAAAGATATTGTTTTATGATTTTCTATGGTTAAATTTTCCATAGATACACTTCATTGAACTTGAATTTTAAGTACATCCCCTACTTTACCCGAAATCCACGAACCTTTTTGTCTTTTTTATCGATTCGTCTGTATGTTTGTTACGCGATTATTTACTCGGCATCTAACGAACAAGTTTTGATAGTTCTTTTCTGATTAGACAAATTATGATTTTAAGGTCTTATATAAATTGATCACTGTCCTACTAGTGGTTTTACTCCGTCAATAGCCGATTTTGATGGTTCTTTTTTAGAAAGATAGGTTATAATTTCGAGGTGGTCGCATAAAATTTTTATCTTAATCGAAGTAGCAGTTTTTGAGTTACGCATGCATTGGACAAATTTTTCACTTATCTTCATGGTGATGATGATGATGATTGGATCTTTATAAAAGTTATGTCGGACTATTTCGAAAAAAGAATTATGATATCGTGACGCGGTATCCAATTAAATAGTTGGAGTCTGTTTTTGCAGTTTTATTGCGATTATTTAAATAAATAAAAATATCTATATATTTGGAGGAATACTCTCTGCAGGTTTTTTTTATGTTATAGAAAGGCAAACAAGCAGACGGATTTCCTGATGGTAAGAAATTCACGCCGCCTAGAAACACCAAAGATGGTAATGGTGCGTTGCCAACCTGAGGTCAGGATGTTAGGCCTTGAGCAAAAGTAAGTTTACTGGCTACCTTACCCTCCGAACTGGAACACGTCATGACGTTATGGTGGCAGGAATAGGTTAGGCGGTGGTACCAATCCGGGCGAGTCGCTGCGAAACTCTACCACCTAGTAAAGGGTGTGATATAATGACATTATGTTTTCATTTTTTTTAATTAACTTCAACTAAACTAATGTGACATCTTAAAAAACAACTGTATCTTATTGTTTTATATAAAGAAAGAAATATCTCAAATGTATAAATGGTTCCAAATAATAAAAAGGTATACCTTATTATTTCAGCCAAAAAACAAATAAAAATTATAAAATAACTAATTTTAATCAGTTTTTTTTTGTTACTAAGATTTAAGTTACCGCATCGAAAAAAATCTGGTACATTTACAAGCATACAACTTTCGTAAATGTAAGATAACCTTTACCTATAAATACCACAGATGTCACTGATGTGTCGCTGTCCTAAGGCCGGTATGTATTTTCTATAGATTAGTGCAAGTTTACTGGCCACCCTACTACCCTTTTCCCCGTGTTGGTCCGGGCTCCTTTGCAGGAGGACTAGTGACTTTGCTCCTCCCTTGCTTCTCACTGTCACTAACACCGTGATATCTGACTAGGGGGTAGAGTTTAGAAGCGACTCGGATTGTTACCACCGCCTTACCTATTCCTGCCGCCATAACGTCATGACGTGTTCCGGTTCGGAGGGTTCAGGTTGGCAACGCATCATTACCATTTTTGGTGTCTCTAGGCGGCGTGCATTTATTAACATCAGGAAATTCGTCTGCTTGTTTGCTTTCCAATATCATAAAAAAAATTTACTCTTCTGCCAGGCACCTTGTAAGAGCCAAGCACAGGTTAACATTTAAGTCATTACTAACAGTAGCAATGGTGGTGGAGTGCTGTGCAGCATCTTGATTTGGTAGGGATTCACCTCCTTACTAAGTGTGAGGTAGCCGTAAGACTTGCATTTTTCAAAATATATATAGGTCATGGTTGTCTCTCCAGAAAGCAGTGATCTTGTTTGCTGGCCTGTAAAGTAAAAAATAATTCCTTCTCATCGTTCGAACTAACTAAACTTTCTCATCTATTTTTTAAAGGTTTAAGGTTTGAATTCCTTTGCTTTGTTAAATAACGCTTGTAGCAAAGCTAGTGAAGAGCGGAACCCCCGAAGCAAAAGTAACATCGTAGTTTTTGTAAGCTTTTACGCCTGCAAGGCACTCTACTACCAGTGGTTTTATTGTTCATGACTCATATAGTCTCTGCTCACCTCTTACAACCTGCCTAGCAGGCAATCAGATGGTACATTTTACACAAAAGATCCGGACCAACATAAGATCTTCTGTTAAAATAATTAAAACAACTTTTGTTTTTTAACTCCGTAAACAAAAAAACAATTTAAGTAATTTGAATAAAACTTTGTCTTTTACGACATGTAATTTGTTAAAATTTCATTTACCAGGTGTCGTTAAATGGTAATGTGATCTGGTTACACTTTACTACTAGAAAAATCCACTTAAACATTGTTATTCAAACTAGACCAGTAAAATAAACAAATAACCCTTTAATGGCGATAACATACAAGGAAATAAACTTGCCATAAAAACAAATACCAGACTTAAGAAAGAGCAATGGCCAAATTTCTATAGGAGCTGGACCTGACATTTTTTGTCATGTATATATGCCAAAAAGAAGAGAAATGAGCTCCTATGTATATATATGTTATGTATTGTATGATGATGGTGTTTACCATCATCTTTGAAAAACATACCTAAACAGTCACGATTTTTTATAATAATGTCAACAACAGTTTTGAGGTTAGAATCCATAATTACCCTTTACGTGGCTGTGGCATAGTATAAAAGTGTAGTTAAAAGTGTAGCGATAAGTAAGGAGGGTAATTAGCGATCCCGTTTTTATTTATTTCGATTTCCCTCAGAGAATTGCCAAATAATATAACGCACTAAGTACGCACTATGTACGACTTAAATTACCATGTACTTGTATATATGCCCTCCTCCTAGACCTCTAAGCTATACGTGCAAATTTTTTCAGAGCAATATAGAAAGAAAGAAAGGAAACGTTTATTAACACACACATTGACTACACACATTACAAAAAAATAAGTAGATAAAAATACTATGCAAGGAACAATAATTAAACATATACATAAAAAAGCGCAGTGTGCAGCGCTGTACGGCTAGTGAGAAAAACACTCAGTATATATTGTTAAAGTATATTGCTTTAGCACTGATATTCAGATACACAAAAAAAACAAATTCCGTACAAATATAGTTAAAAACAATATACAACCCGTCATTTGCAAAGTCATAGTAGAATGTCATTGAATTATAGCTCAAAATCTGTCTTCCAAGCAGACCGGACTCCACGATCTGGCTGGACAGACGACCCTTTTTGACATGAAACTCTAGGAGTCTGATAAACAGATAAGGGAATTGAACAGAATTACAGTAAAAATTAGAAAAACATGATTAATTTATAATTATAGTCTTTGATTACCAAGTGATGAATCGTAAAAAGCTACAAAAACTGAAAATGGAAAACTTTTTGTTGTTGCTACTTAAAAAGATATTTCTTTTGTTTTTAAGACCTTGACAATTAGAGCTTTTTTCTTAAAGGTCATATATGTCATATTTTGACGCTATTATTTCGTCGTCACGTACGATTTGGCCACCTTTTTTATATATTATAGAAAAGTTAATTAACTTTATGTCTCATTGTGTTATATTGCGAAAATCATATTTGATACAAAATTACTCATCCAAAGTATCATCTCGAAGAACTTAATACATCCGGGATCCCGGGACTCGAGATTTTGGGGAAATTCCTTACTCATAAAATAAAAAATGTCGCGCTTAAAATTTCATACTATTTCTCTTTTGCGCTTAATCGATATTTAATAACTAAATACATTTGATCTAAAACTATAAGTAGAGCAACTGAGCTTCATAATTATATAAGCGTTTGCGTTTAAATAAGACCAAATATGAGATTTGGTGAATAGATCTGCTTACATTTTAAACTACAACAAGCTGTAAAAGCAGTGACTGAAGAATCAATAATCCCCAGTATTCTTTATCTTATTTTGTAATATTCTATTTTTCTAAATTTCCAAAAAACCGCCAAGAACAAGCCGGACTACGGAAGGGTTCCGTAGCAGCAAGAAACATAAAATAAAATTTCTCGTATTTCATTTGAAGTGGTCGTTGTTTACAATTTATGAAGTATTACAAGAAACTACTTACTAAATCTGGTTCAAACTAATTTTAGGTGGAAGTTAACATGGTAATGTAAATTACTTATTTTTTTTTATTTTTAACGTTCTTTAATTTTAGAAGTTACAGGTGGGACACATTTAGCACTTCGGAAGTGTCTCTCACTTGGGGAGTTTGCGATATGAGTTTAAAAATAAATGACATTGAAAACTACCGCATAAGTTTTGAAGACATATCAATAGATATATATAGGTTTGATAAAAAATAATTAAGTTTCAAAATTTGATGTTTCTTTTTTTTTGTGAAAATATTATTACGTTTCACAGTTTGCATCTTATTACCTAGTTTCAACGTTTTTATAGTTTCGGAAAAAAGTATCTGTGACATACGGACATGCTGATAGACAGACAAACAGACATGACGAATCTATGATGGATCCGTTTTTCACCATTTGGTTACGGAACTCTAAAAATCAGTAAGTGAAAATTTCCCTGTTTTCAAACTCCATTATTTAAAATTTTATAATAAGAAAAAAACATTGTGCAATTTTGATATTTAGGAATAGTTAGGGAATAATTTTGCACGAACTGTTTTAATTATCATTATGAAAGTACTATAATTTATGTGGTAGAATACAATATTCATTTATTGAGCTATCGTACACAAACATGGCAACACGAACATACGCGTAAGCGCCCTGCGCCGTCTTACGAATTTTCGATCTGACGATCTGACGCGAGTTTAAAAGTTTTCACCCTTTCCAAAAATGTGCGCAACGCCGCTAAAGAAGTTTTCATTTCAATAAAAAAATACATCAATAACTAAATTATAAAAAGGTGTGCTTAGATAAACTAAAAATTAAGAGTACAACCGGTTGGCGATAGGCTTGCCACCTATCACATTGTGGGACTTAGTATCTTCGGCTAGTCGTGGGTATCCTGGTTGTGCCTCTGCCTACCTCTTTGGGGATATGTGCGTGAAGATACTTTTTAAGAGTACAATAGATAATCTCTTCCGTACTATAAATTTTGATGAACAATTGATAAAACACCACATACTATAGGTAATTGACATTTGAATTGGTCTTCATTACACACATTTTACGGTCTAACCAACTATTTAAATAGTAATAAAAAGTGAGGTCTTTAGAAAATTAAACAAATACATTAAGAAAAAACAAGCATTATAAGAGGCACACTACACTAAATACTTTACATGAGTTTTAAGTTTAATTAAAGTTTTGCTTTGATCAATCAAACAAGATAACCTACCAGCTACGCTACTCTCCTGAACGGCACACGACACTGTCACTGTGACACATGAACGCAGTTTGCTGGGTTAGCTAGAGTTAAATCTATATATTAATACGTGAAGCAAAAACTTTGGACCCCTTTTTAAATTGCACTGACGGAGAAGTATGAAATTTGGCACATTTATAGTTTAGGTGTAGGAAAAGTGCAGAACGCTAATATTTTTCAATAGTATTGCTTGTAAAGTACATTAAATCAAGAAATAAAACATTACCCACATTACCTTGCATTTGGCACACACAAACGAATATATTTATGATAACGACAAAAGATCACAGATGGCGCACCTTACAGTTTGGAAACAAAGTAGTCGGTCTTGAGAAATGAAGATTGCGTTCTTATCAAGATATTAAAATTTATTATGGTCGAATTTTGACCAACGGGCGACCTAGTAATAATAATGATACACACCTAAAATACTTCACAGGATAATCTACAGGTCTCTTTTGCCATGACGTTGATTATAACCTGTATCTCTTAATATATTACACCATCAACATTATACTGAGATCACCAATACTCGTTCTCTTTACATGAATATAAAAACACATAGAAGAGGCATTGCACCAACTAAAAATAAAAAATTGTGTGTGTACTTATGTACACGCGTTAGAAGTTATACTTCTTCGGCGTAATAAGATAAAAATCTTTTTAAAAATTTTATCTTTTGCCTTATTTTACATTTGTAGACAAAATGACACTAACCATAGAAATAAAGAAATATTGTGAATACAGTTGTCAGTTCTCACGCAAACATACGTAGATGTCCTTACTTTTACTTTGTTGGTACCTTTTTTTGAAAAACTAGAATGTTATCTATAGCTAACTTCATCATGTCGGTTTTTCGTGACGATGTGCGCGCGCATCGTAAAAATTTACCCTCATAATTTTTTCCTAACGCGCCAAAAGAAGTATAATTTCAAAAATAAATAAGACAAATAAAATATTATAAACAGACGAACATGGCAAACTTAAAAGAGGATGCAATTCGCATGTTGCTTCACCTAAGTATTTTTTTTGTGGTCCTAAATTGTGATATCTCAAGCATTTGGGCGCTACTAAAGGTCGCTCATTGGTCGAAATTAAACCTAAATTTGATTATGTTGTTGATAAGAACGCCATCTTCATTTCTCAAGACCAACTACTTTGTTTCCAAACTTTACTGCCCCGTCTGTGATCTTATATTGTTATCATCAATTTATTTGTTTGTATGTGTCAAATGCATGGTAGTATAAGTAATGTTTTATTTATTACTTTATTGTACATTATAAGCATTATGATTGAAAATATTAGCGTTCTGCACTTTTCGTGCACATAAACTATAAGTGTGCCAAATTTTATGCTCTTGCGTCCGTGCAATTTTCGTAAAAAGGAGTTCAAAACTTTGGCATTGCGGATCGTGTATTTTGTGTATTTTAGTTTTTTTTGTGTGCAATAAAGTGTTAAATAAATAAATAAATAAATGTATAGATAAATAAATTATTTTACAGAAATATCTTTTTTTCTCACTCGTCACTGGTTAATAATATTGTTGACGCTGTTTATTCCATTTTCTGTATATACATGTTTGGCAGACTTCAGTACGTAAACCTGTGATATCCATATATATTATATATAGAAAAAGTCGTGTTGGTTACACTATTTATAACTCAAGAACGGCGTTACTGATTTGGTTGGAAATTGATACGGAGTTAGAATTAGAATAAAATAGTAACGGATATAGAAGCCCTTTCGACTTTGAGGAAACTAGAAAAACAACATTTTAATCTTTCCCATAAAATCTGAACTGGTGGAACGAAATACTCGAATGCTATAGATGTTCTCTTGAAGTTTCTTATTTTCTTTTTGAAGTTATACTTCTTTAGGCGCGTTATTAAGAAATGATGAGTGAAATTTTAAGATCCGTCACACAAAAGTTACACAATGAAGTTGCAGCGGAGAGCGAAATTTTGATCTGCGCGCGCGTCTGCACTGAAGTTGCCTGCTTTAGAAACATGTTTCTACATTAGCACACGTGATTTAGTTATATACAAGTGCGATTTATATATTTTTACATTACGAATCTTTTATTATTTTTCAAGTAGGTGTAACTTCTCACTTGCACGTATGCATATGTAAGTACACGCACGCATTTTTTGTTTTGGTAAGGTTGTGATCCTATCTGTAAAGGTTGCAGGACACTCTAGCTACACTCTAGCACTTCTTGCTGTTTGTAATAACACATTTAAATTACTTCCAGATAGAGATCCAGATTGTTAGATAAACCACGGTCGGGACAGACCACGATCCACGCCTCTATTGAACCAGTAGTAAAAAAGTTGAACAAGTAGGTACTTTATTTTTGAGGAAGCTACTTTTCATACGAGGGGTTGTTGTGGGAGAAGGGTAAAAGTATTTTATATAAATTGAACAATTATATCTAACTATAAACAAAAAATAATAATTACAAAAACAAAAAAAACTTTTCTCGGTGGTGCCAAAATTCCAAGGTGTGCTTTGTATAAAAGGGTTATAATGTATGTGATAGATATTAAATATTTACTGCATGTAAAATATTAATATAGGTACATGACATTATTGTCTAGAGTGTGCGATGGTCGTATGAATGTACGTTAAATTATATATAAGTGATTGTGTCTTTCAATTTCGTATTACGACAAAATATCAAGTAACGGTAAGTGGGTTTTCAAACAACTAATTACTTCTTGTCGCCTCTGTGGTCGAGCGGTCCGGGTGTTAGACTTGACTGCATGAGGTCTCGGGTTCGAATACTGGGTCGGCCAATAAACAGAAGATTGGATTTTTCCAATTTTCTAATAAAACAAAATGTTGGTAGGGATTGGAAACGTGCCCGGTTGGCGATAGGCTTGCCACCTATCACATTATGGGATTTAGTATCTTCAGCTAGTCATGGGTGCCCTCGTTGTACCTCTGCCTAACACTTTGGGGATAAGGGCATGAAGATATTTAATTACTTCTATTAGTATAGTCAATGTTTTTATTACCTAATTACAAAAACGAATCTAAAACTAAGTCCACTGTCTGAAGCTTCAAAATTGATTTAGCACATTATTATTAACTGAATTTGGTGTTTCTAAATGTATGCAATTTATGTCAGACTTCTTATATTTGGTATTAGTCATCTATTTGTGTTATTTACTAGGAGCTAATCCCAGCTTCTCAATAGTCAATAAACTTCTACGTTTATATACGTATAAACCTTTCTTTTAAATAATTCCATGTATTATGCGAAAGAGAAAGCCGAATTTCTAGGCTCCCTTTTCTAGGCTTCCAACTCGACTTTAGATGACCATAGAAACACGCTGACGACGACATATTTTCAATTTTCTAATAAATGCCTGGGATTGGGGTTGCCTCGTTAGCATATAGGCTTGCCACTTATCACATTGTGGGACTTAGTGTCTTCAGCTAGTCGTGTGTGCCGTGGTTATGCCTCCACCTACACCTTTTGGGATACGGGCGTAAAGATACTTTTAAAGACAATAGAAAAGACAACCGAAAATTTAATAATAAACAATTTAAATTGTATTGTATTTAATATAAAATAAAACATGTTTTTGATTATTAAAATATACATTACATGTAAAATGATTATTTTTTATATAAATACTAGCCAACCTGGCGAACTTCATATCGCTTGATATTAGCATATAGTAACAATTTTTATGGATTAAATCATTATTTTTCCCATTTCTCTTCTTTTTTCTGTGTTTTTCTTTTCATAAGAACCATCTTCTGACAATAACTAACACAACAAAAAATTTTAGCAAAATTCGTTTATCCGTTCCGGTGTAATGCAATGATATAATAAATTTTAATATCTTGTTGATAAGAACGCCATCTTCATTTCTCAAGACCAACTACTTTGTTTCCAAACTTTTTAGTGCGCCATCTGAGATCTTTTATCGTTATCATCAATATATTTGTTCGTGTATGTCAATTACGGGTATTGTGGGTAATGTTTCATTTATTGATTTAATGTACTTTATAATCATTATTATTGAAAAATATTAGCGTTCTGCACTTTTTCTACACATAAACTGTAAGTGTGCCAAATTTTATGCTTCTGCGTCCGCGCACTTTTCGTAAAAAGGGATCCAAAATTTTGGCATCACATATTAATATATAGAGAGTTAAAAATATTTGCACAGCACAATGTAGTAGAACATGTCG
>NJDD01003686.1:83840-109890 GCA_002245505.1 Calephelis nemesis | reverse complement strand
AGTCTTTAACATTTTTGGAATAAACAGTACCTGCCGTTAAATTTCGTCACGTTCGGTTGAGTAGAGCTGGTGAGTTTTGGCGCCATTGAGAGAAAAGATGGTCGATGTTTTTTCATAGTTATTGAATTTTGTGTTTATATTGAGTGTATATATAGTTAATTTTGGTGACATTTTGTATACATTTGTTCAGTGAAATTGCACAAATGAAATAATCATGAAGAAATTAACGTATCGTGTATTAACCCCTTACCGCCAAATCTCACTATTTTGAGCTTGAGTATTGTGGCCACCGCTTTACTCAAGACCCGACATGACTTTTTGTGACTAATTTTGAATAATTGAAACCCGGTTTTGGTACATCATTTACCTTGCTGATTTCTACTTGGCTAATGGCAAAATGCTAACGCGAATGCCAAAAATTGAAGAAAGAAAGAAGAGTAGATCTGGACCGAATCTCGGCCGGTGAAGGTAAAAAAAAATTATCTTCACGCCCATATCCCCGAAGACGTAGCAGAGACACAATCAGGGTACCCACGACTAGCCCAAGATACTAAGTCCCACAATGTGATAGGTGGTAAGCCTATCGCCAACCGGGCACATATCCGATCCTGAGCAACATTTTTTTTATATTAGAAAATTTGAAAAACCCAATTTTCTTTGTGTTGCCCGACTTCATTTTTTGGTTAATATTTTTTTATCACCTCTGTGTATGATCCGCCAACCGGGCACATATCCTATCCCGAGCAACATTTTTTTTAGTAGAAATTTGGAAAAACCAAATTTTCTTTTGTTGCCCGACCCGGGATTCGAACTCAGGACCTCACGCAGTCAAGTCCAACAACTGAACCGCTACA
The DNA here is from genome assembly GCA_002245505.1 of Calephelis nemesis. Lineage (NCBI taxonomy): Eukaryota > Metazoa > Arthropoda > Insecta > Lepidoptera > Riodinidae > Calephelis > Calephelis nemesis. The sequence goes on along the minus strand of NJDD01003686.1, from coordinate 109,036 downwards.
CCACAGAGGCGATAAAGAGGAGAAAAAAAATACTTTTTGAATATTTTTTATTAATTGATTATTTTAATGATACAGTAAGATACAATTTAATTACCGACGATGACCTGAATATCGCTTTTCAAAACATGGAAATGCGTACAAATGAAGGACTTGTCAAGGACGTCGTGATCGATGTTATTTTTTTTATTATTTCAGGAAATGAGAACACATGGAACGCTAATCATTCCATATTATACATTGATAGTCCAGTTGGTACGGGATACAGTTTTACAGACGACGACAGAGGCTATTCAACAAAGGAGGCTATGGTAAAACTTAATTGTTTAATGACATCCTACTGATATTATAAAAGTGAAAATTTGTATGTTTGTAACTCCTTTACACAAAAACTACTAATCCGATTTTCATGCAATTTGGCACACAGATAGAAGGTAACTTGGGTAAGCCGGTTTTTCCCGTGTTGGTCCGGGCTTCTTTGTAGAACAGACCATCTGCCTTCCTTGCCAGGCAGCTCGTAAAAGGCTAGCATAGGCTCACCGTGACTTTACCTATTTCTGGCGCAATGACGTCATGACGTGTTCCGGTTCGGAGGGTGACGTAGCCGGTAAACTTACTTTTGCTCGAGGTATAACATCTCAGCCTTAGGTTGGCAACTCACCATTACCTCCTTTGGTGTGTCTAGGCGGCTTGAATGTTTTACCACTAGAAAATCCGTCTGCTTGGTTGCCTTCCAATATCATAAAAAAACACAGGATTCTGAAAAAAAGTACACTAACTAACATACATAAAAATTTGTGTAAAACTTATACAGTGTAAGTTATGATTTAAGCGTTGTCATGCATCTCCATGCATTTTAGTTTATTATGTAAATGATCACTTCGTAAATGTTATTTTTATTTTGTTTTGTTAACTTTTTATTTATTTTTTGTCATTTTTAGATTTGATATTTTTTATTTTCATTTGAAATTATCTTCTTTTGACATTTTACAATTGTTAACTCATTTTGTATTATGCATTGAAATTTAAATTTCTTTTGATACTTTATCATTGTTGACTGTAAATATTGCAAAGGAACAATAATAACAAATATACATAAGACGTGTTATACTCGTATATTATGTTGGAAAAGTGAATCCAATAAGCTAATTTTAAAACACTAAAATCCTATTAATATTATAAATGCGAAACTTTGCCTATTTGTTTGTATGTTACTGCTTCACGCAAAAACTGCCAAACCAATTTTCATGAAAATTGGTACATACATAGAAGGTGATTTCGATTAACACATATGATACTTTTTATGCCGAAACAATGTTCCTGTGGGAGTTTTTTTATATCCTACTTTTATTATAAATGCGAAAGTTTGTGAGTATGTATGAAAGATTGTAACTCTTTCAAGCTCGAATGGCTAAACGGATTTTTCTGAAATTTGGAACACACATAGAGGGTAACTTGGATTAACACGTAGAATACATTTTATCCCTAAACAAGGTTATCGTGGGATCACGCTGCGGGCAACAGCTAATTAGAAATAAAAAAAACAGAGTGTCCTAATAATATTATAGTAAGTGTTTTGTCGTTAGATTGGTGAAGATTTATACACAGCACTACAACAGTTTCTGACACTGTTTTCTGAACTCCGGTCTGTGCCAACGTACTTGTTGGGCCAGTTCTATGCTGCGAAACATGCAATCGAGTTAGGTTATCAAATTCATAAGAACAGATGTAAAGATGACCAAATCAATTTAAAGGTATTTAAATCATTATAAATCTATACTTCCATACTAATATTATAAAGAGGAAATGTTGGATTTCTTGTTTGTTTAAAGGGATAAGGCTCTGAAACTACTGAACCGATTTCAAAAATTCTTCCACTTTTAAAATGCTACATTATTCTTGATTGACATAGGCTTTGTTTCTTCAAAATCGGCGCAGTAGAAGTCAAGTTGCGCAGGCGGAGATGCGTGAAATTGCTAGTTTTCTATAAATTGGTATTCTTTACTTTCATACATTGATACGTAAATTAAAATACGTTATTTGTTCTGGTTGTAGTAATTAGTTGATTTTGGTTTGTTTGGATTTTAGAATCTATTGTTTTGTTTTTAAGTATCAGTAAGTATAATCTTTACGCTCATATCCTCGAAGAGGTAGGCTGAGGCACAACAAGGGTACCCAGCACTAGCCGAAGACACTAAGTCCCACAATGTGATAGGTGGCAAGCCTATCGCAAACCGGGCACATATCCAATCCTGAGCAACGTTTTTTTATATTAGAAAATCTGAAAAACCCAATTTTCTTTTTGTTGCCCTACTTCATTTTTTGGTTAACATTTTTTTATCACCTCTGTGTATGATCCGGCGTCAGACTTGACTTCTTCGGGTCGAAGGTTCGATCCCCGGATCGGGTAATATATATTCCAATTCCAATTCCAATTTTTTATAAAAATGACGTTGCCCGGAATTGGATATGTGGCCGTTTGGAAATAGGCTTGCCACCGAACATATTGCCTAGTGGTTGAGCTTCTGCCTACGTCTTCAGGGATATGGGTGTGAAAATACTTTACTTTTTGTTAATTAAGTAAGTTCGTAGGGTGAGGTAGCCGGTAAACTTACTTTTGCTTTAGGCCCAAGAATCCGGGTCTCAGGTTGGAAAAGCACCATTGCCACCTTTAGTGTCTCTAGGCGGTGTGAATTTCTTACCGTCAAGAAATCCGTCTGCTTGTTTGTCTTTCATTACTATAAAAAAAATTAATGTATGATTAAATTGATCCCCCCGTGTTGGTCCGGGCTCCTTTACAGAATAGACTATCTGCCTTGCTGCCAGGCAGCTCGTAAAAGGCGAGCATTGGCTTACCGTCACTAGTTTCGCAGCGACTTGCCCGGATTGGTACCACCGCTTTACCTATTCCTGTCTCCATAACGTCATGACGTGTTCCGGTTCGGAGGATAAGGTAGCCGGTAATCTAACTTTTGCTCGAGGCCTAACATCCCGGTCTCAGGTTGGCAACGCACCATTACCACCTTTGGTGCCTTTTTCTTACCATTAGGAAATCAGTCTGCTTGTTTGCCTACCATTATCATAAAAATATGTAAAATCTCTACGCTTAAACTAAAAGTTGCATCAAAATGTTTACAGGGCCTCTTACTCAATAACGGGATTTTGGATATGACATCACAATTATTTGGCTATGAATACTTACGCCAAACTGGACTCTTAAATTCGGAAAATGCAGACAAACTTAAAAAATATAAGGAAGCCAGCAAAAAAGCAGCGAAGCAAGGCCATAATCTTCAAGCTTTTAATGTAAGTTTTATAAAAAACTAGCTGTTCCCGCGAACTTCGTTCCGCCCGTATAGTTTGTATGGGTAAACTAAAATGTTGTTTTCTCAGTGTTCTCACAATCGCACAGGATAAAAAGTATCCTATGTCCTTCTCTACCTCCCCACATATTTCCAGCCTAATCGGTTCAGCCATTCTTGAGTTATAAGTAGTGTAACTAACACCACTTTCTTTTATATATATACATATAGATCTTAATCTTTAGAGAGCACAAGTAATTATTAGAATTATAAAATCGTTTATTTTACATAGACCATACCTACAAAAGACACTCATGACGCATCTTTATAATACGGCGTCGTTGGTCGAGTGGCTAGCGTACACGCCTAACTACAGCGACCAACCGCGAGGCTCGCGTTCGATTCCCGACAGGGACAGTCATTTGAGTGAAGAACATTTAGATGTCTGTATTTCCGGGTCTGGATGTTTATTAAATTTATTCTGGTATCTATTTAAGTATTTCTATGTATTAGTATCGGTGACCAACACCCATTAAATAAGCATATAATTTGCTTACTTTGAGGTTAAATTCAATTTGTGTTACTTGTCCAGGGATGTTTATTTATTTATAATACTAAAATTTATCTAGGCCGAACGCCGCCACACATTAAGAAGTCAACTGGCAAGAAAATAAGCAGGCTTGTCTCTTTTCCTCATTTTAAAATATATTATATACGATAGTTAAAGCAATATTACATTTTATTTTTAAGAGACTAGCGGCCCGGCGAACTTCGCTTTGCTTTACATTAACAGCTACAGTTTGTTTGAAAAAATATCTTTTCCATAAATTTTAAAGAAAGAAAAAATTTCGCCCCAGACAGGATTTGAACCTGTAACCTTTTTTCTCAAACCGACGAATGCTCTAACCAATTTAGCTACTGAGGATTCAAGTCCCGTGGCGAAATTTTTAATTCCTTTCTAACCCGTTACCGCGTGTAGTTATGTCCTATAGATACCTACACAATTCTGAGTACCCACCAAATGAGTTCATCATTACAGATGAAATTCACATTTTAGAATGGCCATTACTTTCGTTTCTCGCAACGTATTTTTATTTTAGCACTTGCCCTGTGCTTAGAATAATATTCCATAAATTTTAAAGAAAGAAAATGGATTTGAACCTGTAACCTTTCGTCTCAAGCCGACGAATATTTTATATTTATATCTAATATCTTTTCCCGTCTATTTTTTCACAAGAGTCTCATCCTGATAATAACTAAAACAACAAAAATGGGGATTCGTTTTAATTATATACTAGCTGTTTCCTGTGACTTCACCCGCGTTTTCACAGGAACCCGTTCCAAGACCGGGGTGAAAAGTAGCCTATATGTTAATCCAAGTCACAATCGATCTGTATTCAAAATTTCAGTTTGTTTCATCTCTTCTCCTGATTGGCTAGGTTTGGAAACGGTAGTAGTTTATGATAGATAGGGTAAAAATTTATCACAATAAAATCTTTCTAAATTAATAAATACTAGTGGTCGAAATTCGACTACAATAAATTTTAATATCTTATTGATAAGAACACCATCTTTATTTCTCAAGATCAACTACTTTGTTTCCAAACTTTTTAGTGCGCCATCTGTGATCTTTTATCGTTATCATCAATACATTTGTTTGTGTGTGTCAAATGCATGGTTGTGTGGGTATTGTATTATTTAGTAATTTAATGTACTTTATAAGAATTATTATTGAAAAATATTAACGTTCTGCACTTCTCCTACACATAAACTATAAGTGTGCCAAATTTTATGCTCCTGCGTCCGCGCAATTTTCTTATAAAATTTCTTATCTAGATATTTGATGCAATTTATTTAGACACACTTTATTTTATTTTACCATTATTAGAATACTTAATTTTAATTTGATTTACATTTTTCAAACATTTATTAATAGTAGAATTTAGTTTAATAGATAACATTAGTAGTACTTAGTTAAGGAGAAGTTTTCCCCATTATTGGGGTAAAAATCTAACGTGTCAACCCAGTCAATTCAAATTTGTTTACTAATGTCATCGCTCAGTATTTTTTTATTTAAATACCATCATTTTTGGGGATGACAATTAGACGGTATTATTTTCAACAAAAAACTTCTGTTGTTAGATAAATAGCCCTGATGATGCTTGTATAGCGAAACCGGTTGGCTAAATCATAAAAATAAAAAATAATAAAATATATTGTGGAAAGTACAAGTGTTTCTAAATAAATTGCATTAAGAATGGAATTCCACCAATCACCGACGATAAGAAGTATAGAATCTATCTAGATATTTAACTGGTAAAAAACAATATTATAAACTAAGTAACTAACACATTTGCGTACCACGATGTGGTAGAATATATTGAACGAATAATTATTTTGTAACAACTTCTGAACACACATATTTCGCAAGTAAATAAATTTCATTTAAAGAATAGACTGAAAAACTTTCATGTCTAGAAAATGAGTTTCATGTTTGTAATTTTGTGTGATTTGTTTAATTTCTCCGGAGATATTTTCCCGTGTTTTTGGAGAATAGATCATTTGCCTTCCTGCCAGGCAGCTTGTAAAATGCTAGCATAGGCTCACCGTTACTAAGACCGTGACATCGGTGGTAGAGTTTCGCAGCAATTCGCCCGAATTGGCACCACCGCCTTACCTATTCCTGCCATCATAACGTCCACTGCTTGCTGTTGACGTGTTTCAGTTCGGAGGGTAAGGTAGCCGGTAAACTTATTTCTGCTCAAGGCCTAACATCCCGGCCTCAGGTTGGCAATGCAAAATTTCTACCTGTATTGCCTCTAGGCACCGTGAATTTCTTACCATCAGGAAATCTGTCTACTTGTTTGCCTTCCATTATAATAAAAAATTTTTTTTCTATTTTTGATTAAATTTTATTTTCAGTACCTGAATCAGGCAGGAAAAGTCTTTAATTTAGCTCGTCTTCCCAATTACATAAACTTCGACAGTAATGAACTTCCGGACTTCGAAGTTATTGTACGGTATGCGCAGCAATCCGATTTTCGGAAATCAATACATGTTGGAAACACCGTATTTAATAATGTTGAAAAAGCTTACGACTTATTAAAACCAGATCTCGTGAGTAGTGTCAAAGGTCACTTGGAAAAATTGTTAAACAATTACGCCGTTTTAACTCTCAGGTACGTATATTTTAATGATTGTTTATAGTCTAGTTACTTTAGCGGAAAAAGGGGGTTAATCTCGGAATGAGAGGAAATAAGCTAAGTATTTGTATATGCCTTTATTTTGGCCTTCTAAAAGCTGTCTCAAAAGTCTCATATAATCTCGTGTCTGCATCGAAAGTTATACGAGGTCAAAGGTCTTAAAAAATTGTTTATCGCTATTATCTTAGTTTCTATTGCTCCGATGATGTTAATATCTAGTATAAAAATTGTAGAGCACGAAATTTAGGATAAGTTTAGTTTAAACTTTTTTCCAATCGGTTTTGAGATAGAGGACAGTTAACGCGCAGCGCTCTGCCGTGCTTACTGTAATCCAAGGTCAATTGTGAATGTTTGTGATTTTTTTTTATTTTGAATAATTTGTATTATTTATCACTTAATATAACTTATTTCACAACACTTTACAATTCACATATATTTTGCAATAGGTATATTATTTTAATAACCCTTACCTACTGTATGCAAAAATTAATTTTTTAAATAATTATTGTAATTTGCCAAAATAAAGGTGTACACAAATACTTAGCTTATTACCCTAATTCCGAGGTTAATCGCTAAAATGATTCGGCCATTATGTATAATGTCACGCAGCTTCTGCCGAATGAATGAGTTATGAAACGAAGACTGAAATACCGTTTTGTTTCAGGTCCACTCAGTAGAATAGACCTCTCTGCCAGGTCGTCACTTAATACTCCCATGTAATAGTACATACATGTTTTATATTTTGTGACAATTTTGTCAAAAAGAAAAATGCCCATAATTGACCTGAGAAATAGTTATCGTGAATAATGATGTGGGGTATCTCAAAAAATTGCTGATATTCTGTTATTACAAAATCACTCATTACATTTTTTTTACTAAGTTTAAAAATGGGTGTATTTAATTTACAAGTATTGAAAAAATATTTAAAATGTCATAAAGAATAGGCACTATAGACAACAACTGTGATAATCTGTGGTCTATTTGAAATGCTCTGTTCCACGATTATTGTTACCTACCCATTACTGCCACCACGTACTGTTTTTTTAATAGTGATAAATGATTGGTAACATGTTAAAGAAGCTTAAACGTAATTTAAAAATAAAATACGAATAATTGAACTACAAATACTTATTTTCAGTTGTATACCAAAAGAAATATAATTAAAAAATCGTAACACAAAAAAAATATTATGTGTGAAAATGATTAATAGTTTTGACAGTGCTATCGCGTCGTGTCATGCGAGATTAGTTTAACACTTTTGACAGACACGGATTTCTCTCTATGCCAAAGACTAACTGTCCATAATGGAGGTCAACGCTGTGTGATCGCAGATTTTGATTTTTTTATAATTTTAGGATTTCTCACATGTTTCTCACGGACTCTGATACCCTGATTTGCTTGTGTCACACGGATACTGATTATTGCTTTGCGATTGGATTGGAAACATCATTTTATGTAACATTAAAAAGAAATAACCTCAATAGATTTTCTTTCCGACTTAAATAACTTAAATAAGAAAAAATGAATTAATATTCATTTAAAGTAAACAATATTACGTTGAAAACAACAGTAGTGCTCTATATACAACACGTAATTAATAAAAAATCATCTGACAGGTTTTTGAATGTACGAGTATGAACGATGGGCATTGTTCTTTACACAAAAGGCGACATTGAAACTTAAGATTTTTTCTACCCTTTGTACTATAAGGAAAAAAGTGCTTTTGAAAGAAGAATTTTATTTATTTATGATATTGGAAGGCAAACAAGCAGACGGATTTCCTGATGTTAAGAAATTCACGCCGCCTAGAGACACCAAAGTGGTAATGGTGCGTTGCCAACCTGACGCCGGGATGTTAAGCTTCGAGCAAAAGTAAGTTTACCGGCTACCTTACCCTCCGAACCGGAACACGTCATGACGTTATGGCGGCAGGAATAGGTAAGGTGGTGGTACCAGTCCGGGCGAGTCGCTGCTAAACTCTACCACCTACGAGCCTTTTACGAGCTGCCTGGCAAGGAAGGCAGATGGTCTATTCTACAAAGAAGCCCGGACCAACACGGGGGAAATATAGAAATCTGAATCTAAGTTCAAGAAGTATCATGAAATATTTGAAGGAGTTCGTACCATACTACACCAACTATAAAGTTCCCCGTGTTGTTGCTGGTTTTCTAAGAAAAGATATGCTTCTGTACTAGGTAGCGCGTAAAAGGCAAGCACTGGTTAAAAATATAGGTCATCACTAACAAGACCACTGGTGGTAGAGAGCTGGGCTACAACTTGCCAGGGTAGGGATCCACCGTCCTACCTATTCCATTATACCTATTATCTTGTAGATTTATATATACTTATATATATAATTCTTCTGTGAGTGTGTATGTCACTGAACTCTTTCTAGACGGCTGGACCGATGTTGATGAAAGTTTTTGTGAGTGTTCAAGGGAATTCGAGAATGGTTTAGATTCACAAAATGGTCCGCTGGAAAATGTTTTTTTAATTAATTTTTTAATAATAAGTCGTTGTTGATTTTGAAATGTTTCACATCGGATCCGACAGACTGCGCTACCGACAGTAGCATATTTAATAATAAATGAAAATATAATTTATTAAGCGCGGTAAAATTGCAAAATCCGACTCAAGTTTTTTTTATTTGGTAGCGATTTTGTAATTTTATTTTTTGAAAGATAGCAAAGTATTTCGGAAATGGTCTCAAATAAAAAAAGGAAACGGAAAAATGATTTTTTTTTTAATATTTGAAATATTTTTGAAGGCAACCCATTTGAAATAAGTATGTTTAATTTCTAATGTACTTTATAATAAACTGACCGACACGGCGTATATCTTATCGCTTGACATTAAGAGCTGCTAACAGTTTGAATGAACTAACATATTGTTTTTCCCATTTTCCCTCTAAATTTCCCGGGTTTGCAATTTATTCTTCTCCTGACAATAACTAACACACCAAAAAATAATAAGTAATTTATTGACCGCCTCGTTGGTCAAGTGGCTAGCGTACACGCCTAACTACCCCGACCGGCTGCAAGGCTTGGGTTGGATTCCCGTCGGGGGCAGGCATTTGTATGATTAACATTTAGATATCTGCATTTCCGGGTCTAGGTGTTTTTTAAATTTATTCCGGTATATATCTATGTATTAGAATCATTGACTAACATCCATAAAACAAGCACATAATTTGCTTACTTTGGGGTTAGATTTTATTTGTGTAACTTGTCAAGGGATATTTATTTATTAAAATTTGTCAATATTTTCAAGCGTGATGTGATGCCCACGCGAAATAGAGATTCATTTTTAATATATACTATCAGCCCAGAACGTGCTTCGTATATGACCGCATGAATGACATAACACAAAAAAAAATGAAAAAAGGTTTCACAATGACAACACAATTCCCTTTTGAAAAAGTTTCAATTTGACTGAATGGGTATTCCATTAACAAATGATCCACCATTTATTGAATTTATTTGTTACAAATAATGTGATAAATGAAGTACCGCTGGACTGATTTTATGCAAACTTTACATAAACAATCTACTAAACAGTCCGAAAAAGCCTAAATGTTTGGTTTGAATATGCCCGATGAGCCCGTTCTTGAATTACAAAATTTCAACGAAAAGTGGCATTGATTTTATATTAATATGCTGATTATAGATATATTACATTTTTATACTATACGCGATAATGTATACTAGATTATATAATATAGATATGTTTGATGTAGGTTTGGATATATTTTGGATAATGAGAACTAAAGGCGGTAAATAATTTAGACATTTTTATTATTTTATAATTTATTAATTTTATTTTTAGCGGAAATTTATCACCTTTTCTACCATCACATCTAGCTGAAAATTATTATAAACAGCTGAACTTTAAATACGCAGATGAGTACAGAAACGGTCCTGTGAAGTATTTGACGTACAACGGCACTGTGGCTGGGTAAGTATTACTGTTGTGTTGTAGGAGTATTTCATTAATTTAATAATTTTTTAACACTAATTTTACCATATTTTATTGAATCAGGCGTTACTATGCGAAAATCCATTATAACATATGTAAAGTAAGCCTTTATTTTGCAAATTACGTGTAAACAGGTAACTGTTGCGCACTTTTTTTGGAATGGGTTAAGATAACTCGCGTTAAGATACGTGGCCTGATCGAAAATTCGTAAGATGGATGGAGAGTAAACAATAAGCGCGGCGTAGAAGAGGAAGTATCCCCCTTTCTTTCTACGGCGTGGTGAAAATGTTTTCCTGCGCCTGCTGTTTCGTTTAGACGGAGCAGGGCGCTTGAACGATTGTTCGTGTTGTCATGTTTGTGTACGATAGCGCAATAAATGAATATTGTATTCTACCACATAAATGATAGTACTTTCATGCTGATAACTAAAGTAAATCGTGTTAAATTATTCCCTTACCATTCCAAAATATCAAAAATGCACAACGTTAATTTTCAAGTTTTCACTTCTGCTGACACTTTTTTTTACTATTGTTGTAAATCGGAAATATTGGATCTTTATATTTAATTTGCACTATGATTTTAAATCGACTATATGGTTAACATTGCAAATGAGTTAAAGGAATAGTAAAGGTGATGTTAGATTTATTTCTTGCTTTTCTATTGCAGATACTATTTACAGTCAAAGAATTTCATCACATTGTGCTTACGACAAACTGGAAACTGCCCCTCGAGGGACCAACCTAAACTAACTTTGTCTATTATAACATCATTCTTCGCGAACAACACAATTTCTTAAGCTGTGTAGAAAGATAGAATATAAGTGTAATGAAATATTTCACTGAGTTTTATTTGTTACTTCGTATCTCTTCTTAACACCTACTAAAAGTTTGTATGGACAAACTTAAAGTGTGCTTTTCCTAGTTTCTCTTCAACTTTCCCGGTTTTTATGGTTCCGTACCCAAGGGATAAAAACGGACCCTACTACTAAGCCTCCACTGTCTGACTGTCTGTCTGTCTCCAGGCTGTATTTCATAAACCGTGCTAGCTAGAAAGCTAAAATTTTTACGTATTATGGATTTCCGGTGCCTCTATAACAGCAAACACTAAAAATATAAAAATATTTAAAAATAATATAAATATACATCAATCCCATACAATAAACATGTTTTTTTGTATTTTTTTGCTCAATATAAAAAACGGTAACAGGTAGACGCTTCAAATTTTACAGACTATTTACTTGTATATTATTACCTTTCACAATAAATAATTAAGTAATAACAAAGAAAATATTAAAGGGAAATAATAAAAAGAAGAATCCTAATATACCTTCTGACGATACCGACCAACCAACCAAGGCTCGGATGCATAAAACACAAGAATATAATTTGGTTGCTTAGGGGCTTAATTCAATTGGCATAATTAGTTTAGTTTTTTTTATTATATCATTTTATAGGGCCATGCCAAGTCTTCGCCTGAGCTAGATTTCCAATCCTTTCTTACTAGAGATACTAGGGGAGCCAAGGTGCACAAAACTGTTGAGAAAGTCGTGATGGCTCAGTGCAGTTCCTGCAGGCAGAATGTTGGAACGAAGCTTAATTAATGAACGAAGGTTAATTATGAAGTCCACCCTCTGGCTGAAAACCTTTACATATTATATTAGATTAACCATTTTATCTACAGTTAACGTAGTCAGCGACGCTGCGTAACGTAGATTTGACACGTGTCATTCTAATTCTTAATTTTTAAGGGAATGCGAATTATATATTCTTTTTTTTATAACATTGGAAGGCAAACAAGCAGACGGATTTCCTAATGGTAAGAAATTCTCGCCGCCTAGAGACACTAAAGGTGGTAATGCTGCGTTGCCAACCTGAGGTCGGGATGTTAGGCCTCGAGCAAAAGTAAGTTACCGGCTACCTTACCCTCCAAACCGGAACACGTCATGACGTTATGGCGGCAGGAATAGGTAAGGCGGTGGTACCAATCCGACTGAGTCGCTTCGAAACTCTACTACCAAGTCATATGTCACGGTGTTAGTGACGGTAAGCCTGTGCTCGCCTTTTACGAGCTGCCTGGCAGGAAGGCAGACGGTCGTTTCCGCAAAGGAGTCCGAAACAACACGGGGAAATCATTACTTAAAATTTAAAAAAAAATATCGATATTTATATGTAAAGGTATTAATATTTTTAATAGACTAAAAAAATGAGGTGACGTTGAAATGAGCGACGGTGAGACATTTTGAATGATTGATATAATACCACGTAATAAAGATAATTGGCATTTGAAAAACATTTGAATTTGTCCTTCTTTATTGTACACATTTTACGGCTTGATTAACTACTATTTACATAGTAATAAAAAAGTAACTTCCTTAGGTTTATACATTAATAGAAAACAAGTATTATAAGACGCAAACCACACTAAATACTTAATATAAGTTTTATGTTATATAGTCGAGAGAAAGAAAGAGGTCGACCGCCGAATCCAACTCGGATGGGCAGCATTCGGGAAGCTAAAGGGTATATTCTTGTCCAAATTACCGTAGAGCCTAAAGTCGAAAGTCTTCGACCAGTGTGTTACCAGAGATGACGTATGGATCTGAGACTTGGCCGTTAAATGTGGGCCTCTTAAATAAGCTCAGAGTCACTCAGACTGCTATGTAGAGAGCTATGCTCGGTGTTTCTCTGCGAGATATGATCCGTAATTCGGTGATCCGCAAGAGAACGAGAGTAACCGACATAGTTCAGAGAGTTAGGAAGCTGAAGTGGCAATGGGCAGGCCACATTGCTCGCAGAACCGACAACCGCTGGGGAAGGAAGGTTTTCGAGCGGAGTGCGCACCGGAAGACGTAGTGTTGGACGACCTCCCACCCGGTGGACTGATGACCTGGTCAAAGTCGCAGGGACTTGCTGAATACAAGCGGCTGGTGACCGTGACTTGTAGCGCTCTTTGGGGGAGGCCTATATCCAGCAGTGGACGTCCTCCGGCTGATTATGTTATATAAGAAAGTTTTGCTATAATCAACCTATTACAAAATAATAAAACTACTGACCATGCTACCCTTCTGACCGGTGCTCGACACCGTCAATACTATAGAAATTACGGAAAAAATTTAAGACTGCTAATCTTATTCTTTTCTTAAGACATTGAGAGGCAATTCCTCCTCCTCCTCCTCGCGTCGTTATCCTCATTACTGAGGGTCGTGAATCCCTAGTTGAGGGATGAGCTTGCTCCGAACAGTTGCACGCAACTCATTTCTCTCCTTGGCCGAATGGAGGGCAACGTGGAAGGCAATTAAGCAGACGGATTTCCTGAACCGATGGTAACGAAATTGAGCAAAAAGAAAAGTAGTGTCGATAAATACAGTACCTGCTTGTACTTTTTTCGAAGCTAGTTTTCATATCGTTTATTAAAAGGATTGCTGTGGGAGAAGGGTAAATATATAGCATATTCACGCCCATATCCCCGAAGACGAAGGCAAAGGCATAACCACTACTCGAAGACACTAAGTCCCACAATGTCATTCGTGGCAAGCCTATCGCCAACCGGGCACATTTCCAATCCCGAGCAACATTTTTTTTATTAGAAAATCGGAAAAACCCAATTTTCTTTTTGTTGCCCGACCTGGGATTCAAATCCTGGACCTCATGCAGTCAAGTCCAACAACTGAACCACTAGACCACAGAAGCGATAAGTCTAAATATAAAGTGAGCAATAATTTATTAACGCGTAGTCCGATTTCATTTTGTATTTTTTAAATATGAACTTAATACGATTGGACTAACAGAAAAAAAACAAAAGGAAGGGGAAAAACATACCTATTTTAAAACCATGTTTGCAGGTATAGTTATATCAGGATGTTAAGAGTAATAGAGATCCCTCTTAAAGGAGAACCTAACTTAGAATTGCTTTATCTGGAGGAGGTCGTGGCAGAGACGCAATGATAAATGTTAAATGAAGTCAAATAAAAGTTAGAGAGATGTACGTGTATACTTTTCTTTTTTTAGGGTTAGCAAATGCTAACGCTACTTAATACTAAATACCCTTAATCAAGTTGGAATTTCCAGCAAGTTACCCGATTTAATAATTAATCAATAATAAGTCGTCAATGAAAGTCATGAGTGAAACGAAGGCCTCAATATGTAATCAAGCTCATTAAATGAGATTTGGCCGGAGCGAAGAAATACAAGATACTGGTATTTCTTTATAATCATTTCATTTGAGCACTTTCACTTAATAAATTTTACTAAATGTCACCAAAATTGACCGGTTTCACTAAATATAAACAAAAATTCAATAATCTCGAAAAACTAGGATTATCTTGACCTCAATGCGCCAAAATTCCAAGGCCATACTTGTATAAAAGGGTAATAATGTAGGCGAATAGCTATTAAAGAATTCCTGCCTTCCCGTGCCAGGAAGCTTGTAAAAGGCGAGTACAGGCTTACCGTCACCAACACCGTGTTTTCTGACTAGGTGGTAAACTTTCGCAGCACCCGGATTGGTACCACCGCCTTACCTATGTCGCCATAACGTGAGGACGTGTTCCGGTTCGGTGGGTAAGGTAACCGGTAAACTTACTTTTGCTCGAGGAGTAACATCCCGCCCTCAGGTTAGCAACGTACTGTTATGAGCCTCCTCCGGATTTGGTTTTTAAAAAAAAGAAAATTAATTTGTTTGAGAGCAGCCGTCGGATATGGAAGTTGGATGGAGATTGAGGACTGGGAGTTCTTAACGAATGTAGGAGGAATGTGAGGAATATATTATAATCAGCAATAAAAAGGATGGGATAGGCACCTTAGCATACATGGCTAGGATATAACACCTCCCCAAGGTAAGACTAAACTTCGGAGTTGAAGTCTCGAAGTTTAGGAAACAGAGATTTTAATAGTTTGTTCTTATAGAAGGAGATGGGACACTAGGCCCAGGAAGATTCTTATGTTCTGCAATGGATGGGGTGTTTTCTGGGACATGTTTAGTAAATTTTTCTTAGAGCTCTGAGCATGGAGAGGGAATATTGTCTGATGACGAGGTAGGGGTAGCGCGGGAGAAAATAGGTATTGGACAGGGTTGACAACTGCGTGACTTTATTAATTTTACAAATTTATGTATGACAAGAATAAAAATTAAAATAGATAAAATAATTAAGATAGCCGAATAATGAGACTCGTATTTTAAAATAGGGTGTTGGTCCTGGATTTTACTGGCTTCGTCTGAAATAGTTTTGCATCTGTAGTAAAAAAGTTTAAATCTAAATTTTGAAGTTTTATAAGAGGCTCATTACTCTGTTTTTGAATTAAATTTAACTTACAACAGTCGTCACTTATAATATTAAAATCGGATTTTACAAGAGACATATTAATAGTTAAGCTGGTAAATTTTGGAATAAGTTTTGTTGTTTTACAGTATGCGATACAGTTCTGTGGTAGGTTTAGAATACCGGTGCCAATGATATTCGTTTCAGTTATTTTTCCTTTGAAGCATTCGATGTAGAGTTTGGTGTTTGCAGACTGTATAAATATCCATTTGTTGTATGTTATCGGTTTCCATAAGTTTATATATCCATGAATAAAATCCGTCTTGCACTGCACGGGTAATGAAGTCACAATCGTAGATAGCAGTTCGCTTTAGGGTATACACTGGGGACATCGCATATGTATTCGTGATGACTAATAATGTTGCATTCCGTCAAAGATTGAAGCTTACAATATTCGGACTTGTCTTTTGTCAATGCGATATACTTATCGCTAGGTTTTATAAAACTAAAAATAATTGGGTTCTGTACTATTATGGGGTGTAGGTAAAGCTATGTTGTGGAACAGGTTAAATTCTCTAGGCGATACAAGAGGTATCTTTAAAATAAAAACAATTTTACTATGTAAACTAAAACAGACTACTCTAGAAACATTAATCAACTTATGAATATTACTTAATTCTAAACTTATTTTACCAATAAGTTTAGAATTAAGTAATCTATATTTAAATGTCTATAGTTATCGACGAGTTCCTCATATAACTGCGCGGGCGGTAAGATCGCCGGGTGAAGAATGTGCTGACTACTGAGTAAGATAGCGTTTGTTATGTCTTGTAACTGGAACGATAGGGCCAGAACAGACGATTCTAAACTATTTAAAATTGAATTTAATTTTACTTAAAGATTTATTTCGTTTGAAATTATTGAAACATTTTTTAACTTTTGCGAGATGTCGTCGATAGCTATGTTAAGGTTGATTTCATTAGTTTTCACTTCATGAAATGTTTGATTTAACTTTGAAAGGGTAGAAGTTGTTACTAAAATGTTTTCTTTAACTAATGAACTCAATCTTTTTTCATTATTTTGAATGGATTGTATGGCGCTATCATATCTGATTGCGTCATCTTCATTTAAAGTACCAAATATAGTTTTGGATAAACTGCCTATGAATCCAAACCAGGCACTCCGTTTAACTCTGTCATTTGTTATCAAATGGGAAATAGACGAGTATTCAGATACAATATCTTTATATCTAACTGACAGTGGTTCTAGCATGCTGTGGCATTCTAAGTCGCCAGAGGTTTTTAATCTATACTGGTTGCATAAAAACCGTGTCGTACCTAAGATAGAATTTATATTTTCTATATGAGGTTTAATATAAGATATGTCGACGGGGACTAGTATGTCTAAATAGCCGACATTGATTTTGAGTCCACCGATTGGGTCAAAATATATTCCGGGACTTGATTTATTTCCGGGACTTTTGTTTCAGGGTTGGAAACGGAACATTCGATAATTATTTCAGATCTAGGGGGAATTATGTATGCCGGTTCGTTAAAATATAATTTAAGAGATGTTTTCCCGATATGTAGAAAATCTTTATTATAGTCTATGTTACAGCTATGAGCAGTGAGGAAATCGGAGCCTATGATGCCATCGTAAGGTAGGTGAATTTTATCGATTTCGTGAAATTTGTGTGATATAGAAGATTTAGTAAGTCGTAATTTGAGCGGGAAATGACCTCTTGTTTGGATTGATTCTACTGTCGAATCGATGCCTTTTAGTTGAATAGTTTTCTTTGTAAGTTTTGGTTGTTTTTGAATACATGAATATTTTAATAGACTTACAGAGGATCCAGAGTCTACTAGTAACGAGAGTGGCATTTCTGAGACAGGAGATTCGACAAGGATGTGAGGTAATAACATTTTGGCTGGGTCGTTTGTGATTTCGAATATATCAGATTTCAACAGTTCGCCTGAAGGAGTAGTAGGGTTTGGTATGTTTTGATGAGTTGATTTTGTATTTTCTTGAACGCACTTTTGCACGGATACAGTGGATGCTAGCAGTCGCTGCTGAATTGATACAGTAGATTTTGGTAGTTTTTGGTGCACGGATACAGAGGATTTCGGCAGGCTGTGCTGCACGGATACAGTAGATTTTGGAAGACTATGCTGCACGGATACAGTGGATTTTGGCAGACTGTGCTGCACGGATACAGTGGATTTTGGCAGACTATGCTGCACAGATACAGTGGATTTTGGCAGACTGTGCTGCACGGATACAGTGGATTTTGGTCGTTTTAAGATTTTAGCAAAAGTAGTGTCAATTTCCGATTTCGGTCCCGCACGACACTGGGACGAGACGGCTACTCGTTTTTTGATTCGTAAGGATTAGTATAGTCAATTGTGTCATAACTTTCTTCCGTTTGGAGAGGTTCAGCATAGTGTTGGTCATGTGCTTCGGTAGCATAATGGACGCGATGTGGATTTCTTGAATGATTCGTGTCGAAATTGTGTTTAGGACGATTGCTATTATTATATTCTCGTTTACGGCATTGATCAATAGTATGTCCAGGGAATTTGCAATATCTACAGAACAATGTTTGATTATTATGTGGGCGATTAGGATTAAAGTTGTTGAAATTACTAGGCCTAACATTTGAATTTTGTATGCGAGTAATAAAGAGGTCGTGGTTTTTCGAATCTTGGTGTATAAATGCTTTGTCTCAGTAAGAATTGCTGAATTTTCTCTTCAGAAATCGCTATATTAATGGCCTCATTTAAGGTTTTAGGTGATTTACAACGGACTAAGTTTGAAATTCGCGGTATCAAACCCATTTGAAAATTATGTAGGGCTAATACCTCCATTGCTGCAGTGCATCTTATCATTTCTCTGCTTTTGTGTCCATGAGAAATAGATATTTCTGTTAAAAGTTGCCCTAGACAGGTCTCAATCCTTAGTGCTTATTGACAAACAGGTTCGCTTATTTGTTGTTTACATTCTTGCAAATCGGTAAATAAGTGCGCGTAATGTTTACGTTCACTGAATTGAGTTTTAAGGAACTCCTTTAATTGTGCCCAATTGGTAAAATCTTTAATGGAACAAGCTGTTTGGGCCTTGCCCGTTAATTGACATAGAATATATTTAAATAGTATGTCCCTTTGTGGGTCTGTTGCAAGTTCGTAAGCGTTATTACAATTTACCAAAAACGAATTTAATATTTCTCTACAACCATCATAAGTCTTTACAAATTTTAGTAAGGTATTAAGATCTAACTCTAATTTAGAAACTGGCGAATTATGGGTTTTCTTTTTGGTAACAGACCTTGTGACCGGACCTGAAGGGAGCGGACACATGTTCTCATCTTCAGTATCGGTTATTGTAACCTCAGGTTTTTCTAATTTGGGGCTTTGAACCCTAGACTCTGAAGGAAACATTTTAAAATATTTGACTAATATGACAAAACACAATTACAATAATAAAAAAAGTACAATCAGGGTTGAAATCGTTTAAACGTAGTTCAGAACTTACTTCGCCTTAAGTACAGAAAATTTGTATACACTAAAAATATTGACAAAAGATTTAAATCGCAAAGACAAAAGAAAATCCAAAACATGCAACTTACAGGAATGCAAATAATATCACAGGGTTTAGCATCATGAAGATCCAGGTAAGAGTAGTCCAGGACAAATGTAGCTCTTGTATCGCTATACAAATCGCTTTGTAGAAATCGGAGTCTGCAATGGGCCTTATTACGAAGTCGTCGACGTTGGTGATTTTGATAAGTTTTAAAAGTTTATTTTCTATGTATGTCCATTCAATTTAATTCAGATTCACTGTCGATAGATTAGTTCCACACTTTGCACACTTTTCACAATAATCCAAGTATCACACAAAAGTTTCTTTTTTTTTGGAATTCATGACACTCGCGTTGACTGGGATTCGGAGACGTACCGAGGATTTCTTTTTCAAAATCCCACCGCTGCCACCATTAATGTTATGAGCCTCTTCCGGATTTGGTTTTTAAAAAAAAGAAAATTAATTTGTTTGAGAGCAGCCGTCGGATATGGAAGTTGGATGGAGACTGAGGACTGGGAGTTCTTAGCGAATGTAGGAGGAATGTGAGGAATATATAATCAGCAATAAAAAGGATGGGATAGGCACCTTAGCATACATGGCTAGGATATAACAGTACCATTACCACCTTTGGTGTCTCAAGGCTACGGTAATTTCACAGCATCAGGAAATCCGTCTACTTGTTTGCCTTCCAATAACATAAAAAAACGACGGGTTGCATTCCGGGAGTGTCGGCAGGAGTGGAAACTTGAATATTAACGTTGTGTATTTTTGATATTTTGAAATGGTTAGGGAATAGTTTTTCACGAATTGCTTTACTTATCAGTATGAAAGTACTATCATTTATGTGGTAAAATAAAACATTCATTTATTACGCTATCGTACACAAACAATTTTTTATCCGTTTCAAAAACGTGCGGAACGCCGCCAAAGAAGTTTTCACTTCAAAAAAGTACATGGCATTAGTGTCTAGAGTGTGCGATGTTGGTACCAATGTGGGTACGTGTAATTATATATAAGTGACTGTGTCTTTAAATTTTGTAATACCACGAAGTAACAAGTAACGGTAAGTAGGTTTTCAAACAAGTAGAAACTTTTATCAGTGTAGTTAATGTTTTTGTTGCTTGATAACAAAAAAACGAATCTAGAAAATTGTCTACTGTAGTAGTAGTGTGAAGTAGTACAATGATTTTTCATTAAGTAAAATCTAAACTTAAAATCTATATTGTAATAAATATGTGACATTTTGCAAGGCATTAAAATATTCTATTGATTAATATTGTTGCAATTAATAAAATGGATAGTAATAAAACTAATTTAAGAGCGAAAAAGAGTATGTCATAAGTATATTATAATCAACAAAATATTCGGGCAAATAAAAATTCGGTAAATGAGGTTCTGGCATTTGAATGTGTGGCATATATTCTTACACGTAGGTTTTGTAGAGGACTTGTATGAATTTTTAATTTTAGTGATAAATTAATTGTCCTTTTTGTTTCCGGCTGCTAGTTAAGTTATTGTATCACGAGGGTGAAGTAATCACCACACACTACATAGTATAAAACAAAGTCGCTTCCTCTATCCCTATGTCCCTTTGTATGCTTAAATCTTTAAAACTACGCAACGGATTTTGATGCGGTTTTTTCAGTAGATAAAGTGATTGAAGAGGAAGGTTTATATATATATTTTATACCCGTGCAAAGCCGGGGCGGGTCACTAGCTATCTATATAATGAACCCAACTCTATGAGTTGGTTTCCTTTTTTTTTTTTTTATTTAACAATATTGAATGAATGAATGAATGAATGAATATACTTCATTATGCATAAAAATTTACAAAATAATACACACTCTTTCACCTAAACTTTATCAGGTGCACAAAGGCGGTCTTATCGCTTCAGAGCGATCTCTGCTAGACAACCTTAGGTTGTTGATTATATTTGGGACTAAGAATCTTTTTTTTTTGGAATGACTAATATGTTGCCAACCTCACGGTTTTTACAACTTCACCGGGCTTTGACTAAGAATCATTCTGATTATTAGTTATTAATTAATAATTAAAACCTTTGTTTTCAGATATACGGTGAAGTGCCTAAGTGTGATAAGTACTCGTACAATTTTATTTTACAAGAATAGTTATGGGCTTAAAAATCATTTTCTTCGTTTGGTAAGTGCGTAATATTAGTAATAGAGTAAGCTACCAAACAGAAATGTTACCAATAAAAAAAGGACGGGTCGCACTCCGGAAGTGCGGTCAGAATTGAAAACTTGAATAATAAAGTTGTACATTTTTGATATTTTGGAATGGTTAGGGAATAATTTTGCACGAATTGCTTTATGAGTATGAAAGCACTATAATTTATGTGGTAAAATACAATAATCATTTATTGCGCTATCGCACAGAAATATGATTCCACGAACTTTCGCGCAAGCATCCTGCGCCGTCTTATTCGAGAAAGCGCCCTGCGCCGTCTTATGAATTTTCAATCAGGTCACGTGTCCTGAGGTGAGTTTAGAAGTTTTTGAAGTGAAACCTTCTTTAGCGGCATTGCGCACTTTTTTTGGAATGGGTAAAAACTTCTTAACTCGCCTCAGAATGCTCTATTATGCTCTTTTAAAAAATATTAGGGAATTAAAAGAGAAACTTTTTAAAAGAAAACTCCGAAAATATATATGTTGTAAATGAATTATGAATTAATTAATATTTTTTTTATGTTATAGGAAGGCAAACAAGCAGAGGGATTTCCTGAAGGTAAGAGATTCACGCCGCCTAGAGACACCAAAGATGGTAATGGTGCGTTGCCGACCTGAGGTTGTTAGGCCTCGATCAAAAGTAAGTTTACCGGCTACCTTACCCTCTGAACCGGAACACGTCATGACGTTATGGTGGCAGGAATAGGTAAGGCGGTGGTACCAATCCGGGCGAGTCTCGTTGCGAAACTCTACCACCTAGTCAGATGTCACGGTGTTAGTGATGATAAGCCTATGCTCGCCTTTTGCGAACTGACTGGCAAGGAAGGCAGATAGTCTATTCTGCAAAGGAGCCCGGACCGACACGGGGAATAATAATAATAATAGAAAATAAAGTAATATTTAATAAAACGCATATTTGTACTGTGTGTATGTGTAATAATGAATGAATTTGGTATAAGAAATATGTAGAAATAAATTGATATTTCAATACAATTTCCCATTATAGAGTTATTTATTAATATATAAAGGATGCTAAGAATAAGAGTCGTCTGTAGCAGTTCCTTTGGTATCCTCTTATTGTTTTGCTTAGCCTCAGGTCTGGACCTTTATGATCTTGGCCCGTGATTGTTCTGGGTCTGTATTTAGCAGGGAGCCAGTTTTGTGGAAGTAGTATAAGCTCCGGTAAACTCAACTCATGACCTGGAAAGCTTTTTGAGGTTCTGTGAGGGTTATTCTGGATATGGTAAAAGTAAACGAAGGAGTAAATATTCTAGATTGTTGTAAATATTGATCGCAACGGAAGATGGAAACAAAGTTTCCTCCAAACTTTAAAAGAAGGTTTGTTTACAACTGTCGAGAAAGTCTTTAAATTAAACCTGCCTCTTACGATCTCCTAGGTAGAAAGACAGATAGCGACGATACCGAAAAGCAGACATACCTATTGACGATGCGTTAAATATTTGCTTGTCTGAGATCCTTTGGGTAAAATGATAATAAAATGAAGACAGAAAATAGATTGTCCTCCAATAAATTCGCTGGTTCTCGAACGAAAGTGAAAATGCTTTCAAAACATTTCTTTAAATCAGTTATCACTATGGGAGCCTATTAGTGAAATCCAATGTAAAAGTGTGTTAGTTTGCTTTTTTAAGTAAAAAAAAAAATCGTCAGGCCTATATCTCCGAAGAGATGGGCAGAGGCACAACCAGTTCACCCACGACTAGCCGGAGACACCGCTATACCACAGAGGCGACAGCCTTTTTGTTGTTTTTTTTGTCCTATAGCCTGTAGAAGCGTCTAACTTATAATTATTATTAGGTACAATTATTAGTTAGGCCCGTTTTTCCCCGTGTTGGTCCGGGCTTCTTTGAAGAATAAACCATCTGTCTTCCTGCCAGGCAGCTCGTAAAAGGCGAGCGAAGGCTTACTGTCACTAACACCGCGACACCTAACTAGGTGGTAGAGTTTCGCAGCGGCTCACCCGGATTGGTACCACCGCCTTACCTATTCCTGCCGCCATTACGTCAAGACGTGTTCCGGTTCGGAGGGTAAGGTAGCCGGTAAATTTACTTTTGCTCAAGGCCTAACATCCCGGCCTCAGGTTGGCAGCGCACCATTACCACCTTTTGTGCCTCTAGGCGGCGGAAATTTCTTACCATCAGGAAATCCGTCTGCTTGTTGCCTTCCAATATCATAAAAAAAGGGCTATTGTGCAAGTACCCTTGCCGGCAACTCTAGCCCCCGGGCATACGACAGAGGTCGTTATGGCGGCAGGAGTAGGATCCCTACACTGGCAAGTTGCTGCACAGCACTCTACTACCAGTGGTGTTGTTAAGTGATGACCTGTATTTCAACCAGTGCTCGTCTATTATAAGATGCCTGTCAGAAAGGTAGCTAGTCAAGCTACTCAGCGGACCAGGACCAAATACGTGAAAAAAGTATATCAAAACAAGCTAAGCATTTAGATAGCTAGATAGCTAGATGATGTTGTCAAAAGCGAAACCGGTGGGCTATTTATGAAATAATAAAGTATAAGTGATACGTAAAACAGTACAAGTGTTTCTTCATTTAAAAATATGAATATTTGGAAGTTTTACCAAGCGCCGACGCTGGAAAATATCAAATACATTTCTATAAATTTTTAAGAAAGAAAAAAATTCTTTCCAGGCAGGATTTGAACCTGTAACCTTTCGTTTCAAGCCGACAAATGCTCTAACCATTTGAGCTATTGAGGGTTCAAGTCCCGTGGCGAAATTTTTAATTTATTTCTGACCCGCTAACATGGGTATTTATGTCCTGTAGATACACAGTACTGAGTACCTGCTAAATGAGTTCATCATTACAGATGAAATTCACATTTATAATGGCCTTAACTTCCTTTCTCTTAACGTATTTTTATTTTAGCGCTTGACAGGGCAAGAACGAAAAAATTTGGTTTTAAAAATAAATCCTGTCTGGGGTGAATTTTTTTTTTCTTTAAAATTTGTAGAAATTTAACCCAAGCACAGGGCAAGTGCTACAATAAAAATTAGCTCAGCATTTGTTTTTTTTTTTCCTTTGCAGTTGTCTAAGTCATGTATCTTCACAGTCAAATGACACTTATTATGAGCTTCTGCGTTCTTTTTATGGAAGGGCAATTCACATACCATGTGACAAGGATTGTGGGGAACCTCTTTTTGTGACACCTTTGATAGAGCAAAACAGGTTTGATGAAGCCAAGGCAGCCGCGTATGTTCCTTCCGAGACTGAGACCAACGTTCCTTCTTATAGTGGATATTTGACAGTAAGAAGTTAATTATTATCAGTGATACTAGCTGACCCGGCAGACGTTGTTTTGCTATATTTTTTGCTGTGATTCACCCTCATCACTTAGTGTTACAAAAAATAGATGTTGACCGATTCTCAGACTTACTCAATATGATCATAAAATTTCATGAGGATCGGTAAAGCCGTTTCGGAGGAGTACAGTAACTAACATTTTGAGACGGGAATTTTATATAAAAGTTTGTCAACGGAGAATGTTAAGGAAGATGTAACTAATCCTACTCATCCTTTGTAAACTTGCTAGTATTTCGATCAATAAGCTCCAGAGACAAAGAGAGGATAAAATTTGAAATATTAAAACATACTAAATAAATAATTACACATAAATAAATAAACAATTACATAATTTTAAAATAAATAGGCAATATTGCAATTA
>NJDD01003686.1:71407-83804 GCA_002245505.1 Calephelis nemesis | reverse complement strand
TATATATATATATATATATATATAGTCTAATAAAATCCAACCCCTCCCTACGAATGTCTCAAAGACTAGTTTCTTACGAGTTATAAGCAATGAAATCCGGAAACTTCTTAGGTTGATTGCGAATACTAATATCTCGCTGCGAATTTTTTTTCTTAAGCATGGAATCAGGAATTCTACATTAAGTTATGTCTTACGCTCGCTATCCCACTACGGTTAAGTAAGATATTTGCGGATCTCCATAGTACTATTTTATCTACATCTATTTATTTCTTAATTAAGCCTTAACCAGAAATTGATTTAATAAGAGTAATTATTGTAGTAGGTAACCCGTTAATTCTGCAATGGTACAGTTCACTTCTTATCAAATATTAGTCCTACCTCCCTAACTCTATTATTATTTTTATGATGTTTATAGTCTACTTTAAGAAAATTCTCTGTATCAATATGTAATACACTTAATAGTCCGGGAATTTGGGGTTTTTGTGAGTGAAACAAGCTCGTTAGAGATAGTTCACTGTTTCTTAATTTGAAAAGGACTAGAAGGTTAAGATTTAGACTCTACTTCTCTACTTGTTTAATAGTTAGCATAGAAGGCCCCCTGAAGGGGGAGTATGAGCCCTGCCACACCGCTCACACATATGAGTAACTCCCATTCATTTATCACTCTCTAGAAGAGTGCTATTTTTGAATAGTATATAAATTATTGAAAGCGGTTATTTTAGAAAGAAAAGAAAGAAAATTATTTATTTGCGGAAATATGTGTGTAAATGAGATGTTACAATATGTGTGAATAAAAAAAATGCGCGTACATGGCGAATATAGCCTTTGCAAATTATTATGTTCATAAAATTTATAAAGGGATCGACAATGTCTCTTACAACACTCTTACAATACATGTTATTTAATTTATTTTATTTTATGACATGAACGGTGGCAACGTAGTTTTAAGGCTTCTGATAATATTAATTTCCTGATATTGCGAAACACTTGTGCTTGTAATGCTTTTTTTATGATATCGGAAGGCAAACAAGCAGTCGTATTTTCTGATGGTAAGAAATTCACGCCGCCTAGACACCAAAGGTGGTAATGGTGCGTTGCCAACCTGAGGCCGGGATGTTAGGCCTCGAGAAAAATGTAAGTTTACTGGTTACCTTACTCTCCAAACTGGAACACGTCATGGCGTTATGGCGGCAGGAATAGGTAAGGCGTTGGTACCACCACGACCCACGTACCTC
Organism: Calephelis nemesis; assembly: GCA_002245505.1. NCBI lineage: Eukaryota > Metazoa > Arthropoda > Insecta > Lepidoptera > Riodinidae > Calephelis > Calephelis nemesis. Next base: position 82,569 of record NJDD01003686.1, on the reverse strand, counting down.
CGGGCGAGTTGCTTCGAAATTCTACCACCTAGTAGGATGAATGAATGAGTGAATACACTTTATTATGCACCAACATTTACAAAAAATACACACTCTTTCATTTATAATAACATTTAACTTAGGTGCACAAAGGCGGTCTTATCGCTTCAGAGCGATCTCTGCCAGACAACCTTAGGTAGGATGTCACGGTGTTAGTGACGGTAAGCCTATGCTCACGTTTCACGAGCTGCCTGGGTGGAAGGCAGATAGTCTATTATGCAAAGGAGCCCGGACCAACAGGGAATTTTCATTAAAATTAAAATAAAAAACGTCATTTCAGGTAAACAAAGAATACAACTCGAATTTGTATTTTACCTTAATACCAGCAATAGACAAGGACCTCGAAGAAGCTCCTCTATTGGTATCGACTCGAGGGGGACCTGGTGTTGCTGCTCTTTATAACATCTACCTGACATTTGGTCCATTTACACCGAGCAATGAAAGTAAATTTTTTATTGTTTATTATGGTGACTGACTATTTCCTTACAAAACAAAGAAGGCACATAATTCAACTGTATGTCTTTAGGTACCTATGTTATCTGAGAACGTTTTACAGGATGAACTATCTTGATTTTTTTGCTTAAACCTCTTTTTTTTTAAGGAAAATCAAGATTTTTTAAAAGCAGGTAACTTTTGGTTGGTTTCATTTAGTATTTGTTGTATAAGTACCTATTCAACCTGGGCCTCTTAGGAGCTTCATGGCAAGAAGGCAGAGGTCTATTCGACAAAGGAGACCCAGACCAAAACGGGGATCCTTAACATCTCACCATTAGGAACTCCTTGAATAAACCAAATTAAAAATAGTCTATAACCTTTTGGGAATGTACAGTTCCTGTCTGCTAAATTTCGACGTGGTTGTTTGAGTAGATTTGGCGTGAATGTCGGCCGGGTGGAGGAAAAAAAATGTTTTTTTTGCACATTTTCAACTGATTTATGAGTTTAATAATACAGTAAGATAAAGGATACTGATGAGTGACGATGACATGATGCATATCTTCACGTCAAGTCCCGTACGGCGTAGGCAGAGAGTATCGTGTCTGGTACACGATCCTGACGAACCTATCTGGCTTTTTTCACATTCTTCGACTCTTGATACCACCCTCGGATAATATCCGAATGACCTTATTGCTGATTATATATCTCAGTTGCCATTCAAAACAGAAAAGTGTACATCAAATAGCTGTCAAATTACGTTTTTTATATTTGCTATCTCCAGTGACCAACATAAATACAACAGAGATAACAAATACAATTGACGTCATTTGACAGCTATTTAATGTAAACTTTTCCATTTTGACAACCATGTTGGCAACTGAGATACATAATCAGCACCCCGATCGTGGAATGTCAATCTTGGTCTCCACCCATCTACATTCGCATTGTAAATCTGTTTTGTCAATCTTTCATCAATTCTTTCCACATGACCGAACCAGCGGAGCATGTCCTTTTGCATTCTAACATCAACACTGATGACATGATAGTTGGACTATTTTTTTATGTAATAGGAAGGCAAACAAGCAGCCGGATTTCCTGATGGTAATAAATTCACGCCGCCTAGAGACACCAAAGATGGTAATGGTGCGTTGCCAACCTGAAGTCAGGGTGATAGGCCTCGAGCAAAAGTAAGTTTACCGGCTACCTTACCCTCCGAACCGGAACACGTCATGACGTTATGGCGGCAGAAATAGGTAAGGCGGTGGTACCAATCCGGGCGAGTCGCTGCGAAACTCTAGTCAGATGCCTCGGTGTTAGTGATGATAAGCCTATGCTCGCCTCTTACGAGCTGCCTGGCAAGAAAGACAGATGGTCTATTCTGCAAAGGAGCCCGGACCAACACGGGGGCAACGTCCCATTTGACTAATGCGGCTTTTTAAAACGTAGAAATTCGTACAAATGAACGACTTGTCAATGAATCGATGTTAATTATTTTGTTATTTCAGTAAATGAATACACATGGAATGCTAATCATTCCATATTATACATAGACAGTCCAGTTGGTACGGGATACAGTTTCACAGAGGACGACAGAGGCTATTCAACTAATGAAACTATGGTAACGCTTTATTATTTATTAAGTTATCCTACTAATGTCATTAAGGCCAAAATTTGCATATGTTACTCCTTACGAAAAATGCTAAACCGATTTTCATGAAATTTGGCACACATAGAGAGTAACTTGAAAAAAATGGTTCCTGTGGTATATTAATCTTTATAAATTTCAATTGTTTGAATATTTTGCGATAAGGCAGAAATTTCCTTACATGTGTAACTTGTTGATTTTGTTTTCTAAATTTCAAATTTTGTTGCTATCATAGAATTTTGTTTTTTGAATTTTGTTTGTTTAATTTTGTCGAAATAATCAAAAGTGCCTATAGGACAAATGTGGTCATTTACCTATTACGAATGCCGCGTTCACCATTTTTAAAATGATATCGCCGTCCAGGCGGGGGGACGATATTTTTGAAATACCGTGACATCTGATGATATATTATGTATGCAACAACAAGAAATGTTACTGACTGAACTGGGGGCTGATTATGTATCTCAGTGGCTAACTCAAAATGAAAAAGTGTACATTTGTTAAATGACGTGAAACTGTCAAATGACGTCATTTGTGTTTGCTATCTCTATTGTATTTCTGTTGGTCACTCGAGATAGCAAATATAAAATACGTCATTTGACAGCTATTTGATGTATACTTTTCCATTTTTAGTGGGCAACTGAGTTACATAATCAGCCCCCAGTTCAGTTCAGTTTTTTCCCCGTGTTGGTTTTCTTTGTAGAATAGACCATCTGCCTTCCTTGCCAGGCAGCTCGTAAATGGCGAGCAAAGGCTCACCGTCACTAACACCGTGAATTCTGACTAGGTGGTAGAGTTTAGCAGCGACTCACCCGGATTGGTACCACCGCCTTACCTATTCCTGCCGCCATAACGTCATGACGTGTTCCGGTTCGGAGGGTAAGGTAGCCGTTAAACTTACTTTTGCTCGAGGCCTAACATCTTGGCCCCAGGTTGGCAACGCACCATTACCACCTTTGGTGTAGAGACACGCCTAGAGAGGCGGCGTGAATTTCTTACCATCAGGAAATCCGTCTGCTTGTTTGCCTTCCAATATCATAAAAAAAATATTATAATTGACAGTTTTTCTTACTTTCATAAAAAATTAATTTCTTTTGAACTTTGTAATTGTTAACTCATTTTGCATTCTGTATTGACATTTCAATTTCCTTTGATACTTTGTCATTGTTAACTGTTATTATTGCAAAGAAATATTGAATATGTTAGAAAAAAGCATCTAATTTCCAAAGTTTGAAACACTAAAATTAGACAAGTAAAACAGAGTATGTCCTAATAACAATATAGTAAGTCAGTTTTTGAAATGAAAACTTCTTTAGCGACGTTGCGCACTTTTTTGGAATGGGTAAAAACTTCTAAACTCGCGTCAGGACATCTGATCTGAGCGAAAATCCGTAAGAGGGCGCAAGGCGTGTTGTCGTGTTTGTGTACGATAGCGCAATAAGTAAATATTTTATTCTACCACATAAACGATAGTACTTTCATACTGATAATTAAAGCAATTCGTGCAAATTAATTCCTTAACCATTCCAAAATGTCAAAAATGCCCAACGTTAATATTCAAGTTTTCACTTCTGCCGTCACTCCCGGAGTGCAACCGTCTTTTTTGTCACTAGGTTGGTGAAGATCTATACACAGCACTACAACAGTTTCTGACACTGTTTTCTGAACTCCGGTCTGTACCAACGTACTTGGTGGGCCAGTTCTATGCTGCGAAACATGTTGTGGAGTTAGGTTATCAAATTCATAAGAATAGATGTACAGATGAACATATTAATTTAAAGGTATTTAAATAATATTTTTTTGATAAGTTAGTTAAATTGCGTAAATTATTTACATTTTTTGTTCTGGTTGTAAGTAATAAGTAAGTATAAGTATCTTCACGCGCAAGGGGTTGGCAGAGGCATAACCAGAGCACCCACGTCTAGCCGAAGACATTAAGTCCCACAATGTGATTGGTGGCAAGCCTACCGCCTATCAGGCACATATACAATTCCAAGCAACAATATTTCTATTAAAAAATTGAAAATGTGCGTTGTCTAATTTGTTTGTTGCCCGAGCAGGGATCGAACCCGAAACCTCAAGAAGTCAAGTCCAACGCCGGACTGCTAGACCGTAAAGGCGATTTAAGCCTATTGTTTTTAAGTATAGAAAGGCAAACAAGCAGAAAGATTTTCTGATAGTACATTACGTTGCCGATATACCTTCGACTTCTATTTATAACCTATCTATAGATAGAGATAGGCTTACTAAAGTTTTGCTAATAAGATGCTTTTTATTAATAAAGCAGGGGTTGCCTAGTAACATATTGGCCGATAGACAGTGAGGTTAGAGCGTCAATTTGTTGTTGGAATATTAAGTCTCCTGCGGTTACAAGTGACAAGCACTGACGTTACAGTGTATCCGGGCGAGTCTAAAGCTTGTCGAACTACACTTATTGATTAATCAATTTTTATCGTCTCTGTGGCCTATTAATCCGGCGTCAGATTTAACTTATTCTGGTCCCGGGTTCGATTCCCGGGTCGTGGAGCAAACAAGAACATGTGTATTTTAAATTTTCTAATAAAAATTACGTTACTGGGATTGGATCTGTGCCTTGCCTATGGCTTGCTATCTATCATATTCTGTAACCCAGTCTTCTCTTCTGACTTTGACCAGTCGTGAGTGTCCTTGTTGTACCTCTGCCAATATTGTCATTGATAACACTTTTTATATAATCTTATATATAATTAAAACATAATTTTGTTCGCAATTCTTTGCGTTCGAGTTATTTTAGCATTTAAATATAAAGGCTTTATATTTAAAGAAATCCTAAAAAAGGTTCGCTTATCTCTTACTGACTCTAGGAAATAAAACTTTTAATTATAAAAAAAAAAAACATTTCATCAACTGCTATGCTTTTTTTGGTGGCTTAAAAATTGGCTGGTAGATACTAATGTGAGCGCATTAAGCTTAAAAAAAGGTATCTTCAGGCCCACATTCCCAAAGAGTTGCCAAAAAGTTCCCAAGAGGTAGACTCAGAGGCACAACCAAGGCATCCACGAAGAACTCAAATACGACATAGGACCGACAGGCCACAGAGGCGAGAGCTTATATCTTTGTGTAACAAGTAAAGTTATTGTAGTGTATACATAAGTAAGTAAGTAAGCATATTCACACCCATATCTCTGACAATATAGGCAGAGGCACAACCAGGGCACCTACCAAACAGGGCACAACCTAACGCAAACCAGTCACATATCCAACCCGGGCAACACTATTTTTTAGAAAATTCAAAATACACATTTTCTATTTTTTTTTGTTGTTCGACTCGCAGATCGACCTCGAGACCTCAAGAAGTAAAGTTGGATATCGGACCGCTAGTAAAAAAATAATGTACATTAATTCGAGAACCTTTCTTTCCCGACAACTGTTGGGTAAGAATGGTTCTCGGGGGGGGGCACACCGGAAGACATAGTGTTGGACGACCTCCCACCTAGTGGACTGATGATCTGGTCAAAGTTGCTGGAAGTCGCTGGATACAAGCGGCTGGAGATCGTGACTTGTGACTCTCATTGGGGGAGGCCTATGTCCAGCAGTGGACGTCCTCCGGCTGATGATTATGATGATGATGATGAAATGCTTAAAATCAATAAATAAAAAAATGTGTTATCTTGCGGTAACTTTCAATAAATTGTCTAAGAAAAAAGATACTAATACTTCGGAGTAGCTACTAGGCATCCACTGCTATTTTTCAATAATTAATAAAAATAACTTAGCAACAAAAAATAAATGAATTATTTATTTGTTTAATTTATTATTAATTTATTGGTAATATACGTATGATATAAGTATTTTTGTAATTCTGTGCTTATTATTATTTGTATGTATATTTAATGTACTTTACTTAAAGTGTATGTTTATATGAAATAAAACATTTGTTTTTTTTTTATTAGATTAAAATAAGTTTCTTTTATGAAGCCCTACCTTAGTTTTTAAATTACTTAAATTGTCTCCTTCACCCTAAGGTTGTCTGGTGGAGATCGCTCTGAAGCGATAAGACCGCCTTTGTGCACCTGACTTTAATATTATTATAAGTGAAAAAGTGTGTATTTTTTTGTGAATTTTGGTGCATAATAATGAAATGTATTCATTCATTCAACGAAACTCTAGAAGGCCTATCTCTATCTGTAGATAGGTTATTAATATTGGCCGTCAGTTGGTAGGATAGGTTTACAGCTAGTGCACGATAGGTTGTAAAATCTCTACGCTTAAACCAAAAGTACATTTTCAAAATGTTTACAGGGCCTTTTACTCAATAACGGGATTTTGGACAAGGCATCACAATTGTTTGGTTCCGATTACTTACTCCAAACCGGCCTCATAAATTCGGAAAACGCAGCAAAAATTAAAAAATACATGAAAGCCAGCAGAAAAGCAGTTAAGGAAGGCAATAATCTTCAAGCTTATAATGTAAGTTTTATCCCACCAAAAACACAAATGTAAAAAGGAGAGCCAAGTTCAATACAAAAATTATGCTTGGCTGTGAAATCCGCCGCAAAAAGAATGGAAATCTTAATGGTTGCCAAGTTCTATACAAAATCCAAATACTTCTAAATACAAAAAAACATTATGACCAAGTATGAAACTCTATTTCTTCGCTTTATTCGATAACTATAACAAATGCTGTTATTTCAAAATAAGAGATCTAATAGTAGGTTAGATTTAACTTGGCCAGTTTTCATTACATCAGTTATTTCATAACTATATTCAACGTAACATATATTACAAAAACTGATAAAAACTGGCTATCCAGTTCTTTGCTTGAACTTGGCATGACACTCTGCTGCGTGTCTAGATAATAAATCTTCGTTTTGCACGAAAATACAAGTACCTGTTAAAAATACAGAACCGTTTATTTTATGTTTTTTTTGAATGACTGATTTGTTGCTAACTTCGCGGTTTTTACAACCTCACCGAGCTTTGTGGCCGTAGGCTTGCTTAGTTCATGTACTAAGAACTAATAAGAATTAATTCAGTTCACAGTACTAGAACGAACTATTCCGTAACCGTATACTTAATCGTTCCTTTAGTATGCTTAATCATATCAACGACAGAATGAAATATGAATACGAATAATGAATGGAACAACAAATTATGTTATTTTGACTTTTACTATCATTGAAATGGAGATCATTTTTTGAATCATTTGAATCATGAATGAGATCAATTTGATGAACATTAGAAATAATTTGATAAATATCATAGTATAAAACAAAGTCGCTTTCTCTGTCCCTATGTCCTTTTGTTCGCTTAAATCTTTTAAACTGTGAAACCGATTTTGATTCGCTTTTTTTAATGGATAAAGTTATTAAAGAGGAAGGTTTATATCTAATCCCGAGCGAAGCCGAGGTGGGCTGCTAGTTGTAAATAAGTTGATAAATATTTGAAACACATTTTACATAATGTAAATATAACTTAAATAAATAACAAAAATGGAAAAATACCAATCGTTGTAAACATTTGGATTTTTAAATAAGCCATTCTAAAAATGACACTGCAAATGGAGTGTAATCTCTTATCTTCTCATAAACATTTTAGAATGACATTCCTATGCCTGCAAAGTATAAAGCAAAATCAAAAAATAATTCATTCCGTGACCCACGCGAGAATCGTAAGACGTAACTTTTCTTAATGTACTACTGAACTAATAGTACTAGAAGACCGAACTAGTACATTCGAATAACTGTGCTAGTACGGAGCGGTCCTTATTGTGACCAAGCAATAACAAGTCTAGTGGGCCGAGCAGAGTGCTCAGCCCGAGACATAATTATTTCGGCGGATTGGACTATTCCCTACAACGCCAGCAGCAAGGGCTGTCTTCCGGAAGACTGTACCTGGCCTTGGTGCTGCGTTCTGGTTACTGGGTGGACTTGATGGAGGAGTAAAGGCGGCTCGTCGCTTCACATTAGGCAAGAGGTCTTCCTCGCCGAGTTTTGTGTTTAGAAAATGAGTTTTATTTTTCATTGAGGTAAGGTCTATGTAATGAGCTCTAGTATATTGCTTTATTGGATTTTCTCTAAAAAAGGTTCCTTCACGCCTATATTCCAGAAGAGGTAGGTAGAAGCACAACCATAGCACCCACGACTAGCCGAAGACACTAAGTCCTACAGTGTGATAGGTGGCAAGCATATCGCTTACCGGGCACATATGCACGTTGTTTTTAGCAGTCCAGTTCTAAGCCGAATCGCTAGACCACAGAAGCGATTTCTCTGTTTTCGATTAAATTTTATTTTCAGTTCCTGAACAAGGCAGCAGAAGTCTTTAAATTAGCTCGTCTTCCCAATTACCTAAACATCGACAGTAATGAAGTTCCGGACTTCGAAGTTATTGTGCGGGGTGTACAGCCAGCTGAAGTTCGGAAATCGATACATGTTGGAAATACGGTATTTCGTAATATTGAAAAAGCTTACGATTTTTTGAAAGCAGATCTCATGGGCAATGTCAAAGGTCACCTGGAAAAATTGTTGAACTATTACGCCGTTTTAACTCTCAAGTACGTACATTTTATTGATAGCTTATGTATAAATAAATTTGACTATTTTTCTAGTTTTTGAACTAAATTATAAGGGCTATCAATACCACAGAAATTTTCACATCCTTTGTTTTACTGTTCAAAATTGTATTTCAATAGTTTTTGTTTTTCTCCTTACTATTGTTATTAATATATTAATCTTATGTTATAGTTTTTTAATCTTTAATCTCTTTACCTACTGAACCTATTATTATTTAGTCTGCTATTATTATTTTGATAGCTTTGTTTGGCGATAAGACCGCCTTTCATATACTATAAACTATAATAATATGCTCTTGTTAATACTTAATTGTATTCATTTTGTAGTAAGTATAATTGAGCACATAAAAGAGTTCATTCATTCATTCTTTCATTCATCCGTTGTCTCGAAATAATCTGTGCAATACATTTATTTTTTTACATTCGCACGATTCACCCTGCCGTTCTTATGTTCGTACTCAGTTGCGATTTCTCACAAGTCATTCAGCTGCCTATTTGCACTCATTTGCAGTTCATGCATCATTTAATGTTAAATCCTTCTTTCTTTCAAAAAAACAATTAAAGCAATATTTTTCTTCTAGCTCTTTAGCTTTGTTTCTGTATATTTCAGTATGTATTATGTTTAGTTTATAATTGTATTAAGTAGTTATTTTTAGTGTAGTTTTGTACACCAGGTCTAAATATTTCATTCATTATTTTCCTTTAACGGGTTGGGTGGTTTTTTTTTTATGATATTGGAAGCACACGGATTTCCTGATGGTAAGAAATTCACGCCGCCTAGAGACACCAAAGATGGTAATGGTGCGTTGCCAACCTGGAGCCGGGATGTTAGGCCTCGGGCAAAAGTAAGTTTACCGGCTACCTAACCATCCGAACTGGAACACGTCATGACGTTATGGCGGCATGAATAGGTAAAGCGGTGGTACCAATCCGGGTGAGTCGCTGCTAAACTCTACCACCTAGTGGGATGTCACGGTGTTAGTGATGGTAAGCCTATGCTCGCCTTTTACGAGCTGCCTGGCAAGGAAGGCAGATGGTCTATTCTACAAAGGAGCCTGGACCAACACGGGAAACTTGCCCGGGTAAAGATCCACCATCTTACTAATTCCTGCCGCCAATTGTGTGAAACATTTAGGATTTTTTAGTCAAGCCATTTGAAATAAGTATGTTTAATTCTTAATTGACAAAACTTGACATTAACAGGATACTAACAGTTTGTATGATTAATACATTACTTTTTCCATTTTCTGGGGTTTGCTTTTTATAAATACCTTCTCCAACACACTACTAACACAACAAAAAACGACGGGTTGCACTCCGGGAGTGCCGGCAGAAATGAAAACTTGAATATTAATGTTGTGCATTGGTGAGGGAATAATTTTGCACGAGTTGCTTTCATTATCAGTATGAAAGTACTATCATTTATGTGGTAGAATACGATATTCATTTATTGCGCTATCGTACACAAACATGACAACACGAACATTCGCGCAAGAGCCCTGCGCCGTCTTAGGAATTTTTGTCTTACGAATCAGGTCACATGTCTTGACGCGAGTTTAGAAGTTTTTGCCCATTCCAAAAAAGTGCATAACGTCGCTAAAGAAGTTTTCACTTCAAAAAGAATTAGCGAAATTGGTCAATCTGTTTAGGCGTGATGTGATGTTTATGACCACTCGAAATATGGATTCATCTATACTAATATTATAAAGCTGAAGAGTTTGTTTGTTTGAACGCGCTGATCTCAGGAACTACTTGTCCGATTTAAAAAATTATTTTAGTAATAGATAGCCCATCTGACGAGGAAGGCTATAGGCTATATTTTACGCGGATGAAGTAGCGGGTGGAAGCTAGTTTTCAGTATATAGATATGTTACACTCTATTATTAGCTCCGTGTAGGTCGAAGTAGGTTTGGATATATTTTGGACTAGCTTCCGCCCGCGACTCCCTCCGCGTGGATGTCGGTCTAAAAACATTAAGTTTTTTTTTACGTATTTTTCCAGTATAAAAAGTATCCCATTTTATGCCCAGGATAATAAAGTATAATTATACCAAGTTTTAATTTTTTTTAATCACATATTTGGGTTTGGTATCGATCCATTAACACCCCCTGCTATTTATTTTTTCAATGTTTTCAATGTACAGAATTGACCCTTCTACAGATTTATTATCGGCCAATATTAATAATCAATCCTAATCCAAAACTCGCTGTCCAAGATTGATATTTTGATCCATTTTTATGTTATCGCTTGCCAATAACATATCTGTGAACTGGATTAATATGGCAACTAGGTATGAGACAGGCCGGCGGATACGCAGCTATCTAATTTGCTTGAAATCTATTAGATTGAGATACATTATGAACATTGGCCGTATAATATGTATAGATACGAGAACTAAAGGCGGTAAATAATTTAGACATTTGTTTTCAGTGGAAATTTATCACCATTCTTACCATCACATCTCGCTGAAAATTATTATAAACAGCTGAACTT
>NJDD01003686.1:36711-61617 GCA_002245505.1 Calephelis nemesis | reverse complement strand
ACTTAGTATCTTCGGCTAGTCGTGGGTGCCCTGGTTGTGCCTCTGCCTACCTCTTCGGGGATATGGGCGTGAAGATACTTTTTTTTATATATACTTAGGGAAAATCATCTTTTATTCTCAATTTTCATCATCAACTATCAAAAATCACTACAAGTGTACGAAGTTACGTGTGATAGCTAGTATCATTCTTAAGTTCATGTTAGACTTCTTCTTCTTCACTTCAAGTAGAAGGTGGTCACGTACTTGAGGTTGATTCAGGGTCGACCATATTTAACCAATAACATTCGATCTCGCTAGAAGGATTGTTATGACCTCAATGACGTGTGAATGTAGACGAGCGAAACTATTTCCTTTTTATTTCTTTCTTTCTTTCTTTAATTCTCTATTGTACACAAAAAGTAAAAAAAAAACAATCAAATAAGTGAAATTATACAAAAGGCGAGCTTATCTCTAAAAGATATTTCTTCCAGCAAACCCAAAATAGAGAGAATGCATAAAAGAAATTTTTATTTTGAAATCGATATGTGAAAACACCTTGTCTTCACATTTTGACTCCGAAACAAAAAGAAACTATTCTCGTCTAATCTCGATACTTGGTACAGTACTACTATTTAAATTATGTGCTTTAGCTTTACACATTTTACTCTTTTTACACTTTACACTTTTATTTTTAAATTGGATGACCTAACTTAAATTTAAGCAAAACGATCAATTATATGTAATAACAACTCTATATTATAGATATATTTAAAATACATTAGGATTTCCGAAGCTGACAAATTCAGCCGAAGCGCATACTAAAAAAACTAGAATGCACCTCACTCGTCTATGTCTCAAAACGTCCATGTTCGTTCATCATTTTCCTTGCTACGGATAGTGTAGCTGGTTAACCTGAACACCAGACTAAAACCTCAACCATGAGATAACGACGTATCAGCAACGTTAGCAATCTCTATGGGCTCTGGATCTGGATAACCATTTGCGTCATACATAAATATATTAGAATAAGAGTATCAAGTGCCAGACATCACGATCCTGATGATCCTGAACCTATCTGGCTTTCTTCACATTCGTTACCCTTTTCATACAAACACGACGGTTTCGGAGACTCTTCACACCACCGTCGGATAATATCCGGGTGATCTGATCTTGGAATGTCAACCTTGGTCTCCCCGGGTAGGTACGTACATCCATCCACATTCTCATTGTATGTCTGCTTTGTCAATCTTTCATCTGTCTTTCTTTCCACATGACCGAACCAGCGGAGCATGCCCTTTTGTATTTTAACACTTACACTTTCTTTCAATCCCATTCTTTCTCGGATATCACTGCTACAGATGCGGTCAGCGATCGTTACACCGCAGATTTTCGTAGCGCTTAATATTTTATGCGTCTTTGTTAATTTTTTATGACGTAAGAAAAACAGATGGCTGGACACATTATATTTCGATCTGTATAATTATGATATTTTAGTACTAAAACTTGTTTGCTTGTAATACTATTTTCTTTTCATTTCACATTAAGTTTATTGAGTGTAGTTACTTTATAGTCTTTGAATATGTTTTAAAGATAAAAGTTATAGCTACATTTAAATAAATAAGTCCTCGATGGGGCAATGACACTGCGACTTTCTGAGGTAAATACCAATGTTTATTTTTACTCAATTTTCTTAAATATATGAATTACTGACCAACCTGCATCCACTTAGTTGGACGTTAGTTAAGCATCTTTAACAGGTTCCAAAAAACTTAAGAGGTTCTTAATTCGAATTGTTTTTTTTTTTTCGTATGTGTTACGGGAATGTTTTGTCAATACCCTTCCGATTTTGATGTTAGTGACGGTTCACGAATGAGCTTGTCGAAATAAGTAAACATTTTATAAATTATTGAGTGTAACTCAAAAACTACATCTTTCGAAAAAAGAATGATCAAATTGGGACCGGAGTAACCAATGAAGTAATAGGGTTTGGTTTTTTTAGTTTTGCTACGTATTATATGCAAATATGCAGTAGGACTAGTCTTTCTAAAGATTGCCTCTTACAAACAAAATTAGAAACTTCACCTATTTATAATATGAATATATTTATTAAGTAGTAAAATTCAAAGACGGCTTTAGCACTCTATACTTTCAAATGATTTTAAATATTTATGTCCAGCAATTTTTCCGACATTTGGAAACTGATTTTAATTTTGTTATTCAAATAAACAGTAAAATGTATCTACACTCATTACGATTTTCATACAGATACACCAGTTTGACAGCCAATCTTTTGCATATTCGGCACAATGTCTCAAAGTTCTTACGAATGTCAAACGCTTTCTCGAAATCTACAAAACCACATGAAATCGTAACTCGGCCAGATGCTTACTCGTATAAGTTTTTGTATTTATACCTAGTATGGCAAGTAATAGCATGATCATACAAAGATGTAAGTAAATGTTATTTAGGAAATGTAAACTTTGAATCGGTATTGTAGCAAGCCGCTGTAATTGCAAAGTTTAATTTCTGTTAAAAAAACAAAACTAAACGGTACTTTCACTCATAATTACTTACACAATATTTTTGTGGTTAAAATTTTCTTATTATGATATATTTGTATCATTTGACAAATTCTTTTTTCGTTATAGGTTTCACCATGTGCCTAAGATGTTTCATATTATTATTGTAAGTATACTATTTATTTGTTTTACTAGTAGTTTGACTTAAGAGCTATTTAGATTTATGCATTTCATAACAAATTTGGACTGGCTAATTTTTAGATGTTCTTTCCATTTAATTTGCGTTACTAGGAATATTTCCGCCACATTTACACGGAATTAATAAAATATATAAGCTTACACTATTTTAATTTATTTAAGTTGTTTAATCAAAGTAAAGTAAAGTATCTTCACGCCCATATCTCCGAAGAGGCAGAGGCACAACCAGGGCACACACGACTAGCCGAAGACACTAAGTCCCACAATGTGATAGATGGCAAGCTATCGCCAACCGGGCACATTTCCAATCCCGACCAACATTTTTTTAAATAGAAAATTGGGAAAATCCAATTTTCTTTTTGTTGGCCGACCCGGGATTCGAACCCGAGACCTCATGCAGTCAAGTCCAACGCCCGGACCGCTAGACCACAGAGGCGATAGTTGTTTAATCAAATACCTGATTATCACCATCATTTAGGTGCACCTCACATTTAAGCATGAAAATCTAGACCATATAAAAATATTGCCTTTGATTAATTGCTTGAACATAAAATAGTTACAGAAATTATTCTTTTCAGAGTATTTATTGCTAGTACAAATAGTAGAAACTTAACTTCACAAGATGACGGATACCAAAGAGGCGTTATTAACGTCTACGGGACAACACCTCCCGATGTTAAGTGTGATGGTACATGCGGTGATGCGGTATTCTTAACGCAATATATCAAAGAAAACGATATTAAAGGAGCTAGATGTGCAGCACGTGCTAAACGTTGTGTTAATATGCATTATGTAAGAAGCTATTCTGGGTTTTTGAACGTAAGTTAACATAATCTATATATTAATACGTGATGCCAAAACTTTGGACCCCTTTTACAAAAGACGATGCATAAAATTTGGCACACTTATAGTTTTTGCGTGGGAGAAGTGCAGAACGCTTCTATCCTATTAATATTATAAATGCGAAAGTTTGTATGTATGGATCTATGGATGTTTGTTACTCTTTCACGCAAAAACTACCAAGCCGATTACGATGAAATTTGGTATGTAGGTAGCTGAAGACCCAGAATAACATATAGGCTACTATTTATCCCGGAGTTCCCGCGGGATTGGGACTTACGCGGGTGAAACCGCGGGGCGCAGCTAGTTTTTCAATAATAATGTTTATGATTTTTCAATAATAATGTTTATGAAGTACGTTAAATCAATAAATAAAACATTACCCACACTACCATATTTTGATGACCACACCACCAAACTACCACTAAATACGTTAAAGTCTATCGACATTTACCAGTCTCAGAACTTCGTTATTCCGCACTCTATCGGACCATCTAATCTTTATGATGGAACGAAGACATTTTAGGTGGAAACGATCCT
The DNA here is from genome assembly GCA_002245505.1 of Calephelis nemesis. Classification (NCBI taxonomy): domain Eukaryota; kingdom Metazoa; phylum Arthropoda; class Insecta; order Lepidoptera; family Riodinidae; genus Calephelis; species Calephelis nemesis. The sequence goes on along the minus strand of NJDD01003686.1, from coordinate 57,541 downwards.
GCCTACGTATGTAGTGACGATACACACACCAAGTTTCAAAGGAGTAAACAAGATCGGGCAGCACAATTGCCACATATACAGGTAGTTTACCCTGTATATCAGTTTGGTAGTTAGAATGGTCAATAATATTTTCGCGAATAAGCTCAAGGACTATCGTGGCGAATGACCATAGGAGAGTTGACACAAATAATATTATGATTATAATTGTGAACGATTCAACTTCCAGATAAATGCAACATACAATTCAAATATTTGGTTCAAATATTTCCCGGCCACCGGCAAACAAGAGGATGAAGCTCCATTACTGGTCTGGGCACAAGGAGGTCCTGGAGCTTACGCTACTTACGGTCTATTCGGTGTATTTGGACCATATATTCTAGATACAAACGGTGCAGTAATAAGTAAGTATTTATAAACTACAGATTTTCAAAGTGATTCACGTAGACAGATTACTTATTTACCAAATAAATCTCTCTTTTCTGACTTGGCGGACTAAAGATAACTTTGCTTTTGTTTTCTTGGTCTATATTCGGCACGAAGATAAAAATACGCTTTGTCATTTTTTTATTTAATCTGAGGAGAAATGTTATAGGTATATGTTATGTTTGAGGGAGAAATGTTAAAACTTTTATATATTCCTTCATACCAGATCATGCAAATACGGAGCATAAACACTGTCTTCCACTAAAATACTACATTAGTAGTATTAGACCGGTCTAATTAGGAAGCTATCTTCCAGTAAAAAACTTCGTTTTTGGCAAGCAACTTCCTGCAATCTATGTGCGTAGCAAGCATCGGTTTCTTTGTCACTAACTCTGGGAATACGTCTTATTGATGACAAGATTAACATAACTGTTGTAACGCTAGTACTTGCTAATAACGTTTTCGATTTGGAATGCAAGGGAATGTACTGGTAAAAAAGAGGATCATCGTCCCAGTCTTGAAAAATCGCACTATTGCCACGACTTCCATTTTTATATAGAAATTCATATTTTCTTTGCCTTTCAGAATGTCTTATAAAAATTAAGTCCCATAACAGAATAACATGTAAAAATTGTTTTTTTTTTAGAAAATAATTACACGTGGATACAAGATCATTCCGTTCTCATTGTAGATGTCCCAGTTGGATCTGGGTTTAGTTTTACTGATGATGATCGAGGTTACGCAGATAATCAAGCAATGGTATTTCATTATTATAACAAATAAATATTTCTTCTTAAAATATTTCTCAAATGGATTTAACCTCAAGACAAAGAAGTTATACGCTGCTTATTTCAAGTTCAAGTATATTTTTTAGTTAGAAATACTTGAATAGATACTGAAATAAATTAAATAAATATTCACTCAGACATACACATCAATTTCCTACCCGGGATCGTGATAAAAGGAATTGAACTTAAACTTCATGTACAGGGGTTCGAACTCTCATTCAATGACATACGAGATATTACGAGAGTACGAGATACAGATAGAAATATATTAACACACTACTTGTTAAAAGATGACTTGTAGCTCGAATGGCTTCTGCCCGAGGAAGTATTAAAATGGGCTAATTCCTATTCTCAACGTTAGGCAGTAACCTTCCATTGAAAGTTCTAAAATGTCCCAGCAAACGGAAGCAACTTCCAATGGATATAGACTCGTAGTACCACAACGCCACACAAGATGGCATTAGCTCAACAGCTTGAACAGGTGACACTGGTTTAAAACAAAGATCTGAGTATTTGCGCTCCTCTGAACTATTAACGCTTTAATTATTAGTATTAGCTTGATAAGTGTTATTTGTTTACTCTAATATTTTAACTAAATCTGGATTATAAAAATAACATCTGGATGACCGAGCTTTGCTCGGTATTTTTTTTTTGTTTTTTTATAAATTGTGTTTTTTGTAAATTATATTTAAGTATGAATTACACAATTAGTCTAACCTCAAAGCAAACAATCATTGACTTCGTTACTTAACAACGGACTTCGTTACTTAACAACGCCATCTGCTGGAACTTTAATTATTCGCCAAAAAATAGTATTATTATTCGCCAATAGATGTCAGGAAGAGTCATAATAAATTGGGACTACTCAAACGCCTCCTATTGGTTAAAAAAGTAAGTTTAAGTCGATAAAACACGAATAAAACACGAATATGACATTTTCTAAAAATGATTCCTAGCTAGATCGATTTATCGCCCCCGAAACCCCCTATATACTAAATTTCATGAAAATCGTGGAGCCGATTCCGAGATTCCAATTATATATATACAAGAATTGTTCATTTAAAGGTATAAGATACAGTAGGTATTTTTTTAAATGTTAATGATACCATGATAACGCAATTCTGTTTTAACTTTTGATTATTTTGTAGCGTCATTTCCAGGTTCGTTGTCGATTTTGTGGAAAAGTACTCGTACATGTGATGTTAAAAATTCTATTAAGTGGCGTATATGAAAATGTTTATTACATTAATATCCTTATTCTAACAGTTACTATTTACAACTATTGTCTACTATTTACAATTTCTTTAGGTTGGGGAACAATATTATTCAGCGTTTCAACAGATTCTGACCATTTTTCCCGAGCTTCAAGTTGTTCCGATAATTTTAGTGGGTACACATTATGGTGCTAAACACGCTGTGGCACTTGGTCACCAAATAATGAAGAATAAAGATAAAACTGATGTATCCGCAAATTTACAGGTAATTATGACAAATATTGTAATCTGCAATTATATGTCCAATGACCAATGAGATATATACTCTTGTATACTATGATAAAAGACTTGAAAGATTGTCCAGGCGCTTGTAACAATACCGTGTTCATATTTATCCATAAAAAGAACAATTATTTACATTAATTTAATTGTAAAGTATAAGGTCAATATGATAATATTTTATTAAATAAGTGTAAAGCTTTTATTTAATACCGAATGGCATTATTTACCAGTTAACCTTAACGAATACAGAAAAATAATTGTAAGGGTGTAGGACACAGCTTGAAAAAAACACAACCGGTGACGCGAAAAATGCAAAATAAAAAAAAAACCACAAGAGTAGAATACATTAATTCCCATAAAAAATTAATCCCCATTTCGCGTGGTCATCGCATTAGGGCTCGACGAATGGAAGAAATTTGGTAATTCTTTTTTTGTTTTATTGGTTAATGCTTCTCGTGACATTAATATTATTAAAATGCATACCGCCTCGTTGGTCGAGTGGCTAGCGTATACGCCTAACTACATCGACTTAGTGCGAGGCTCGGGTTCGATTCCCGACGGGGGCAGACATTTGTGTGATGAACATTTAGATGTCTGCATTTCCGGGTCTGGGTGTTTATTAAATTTATTCTGGTATCTCTTTAAGTATTTCTATGTATTAGTATCATTGACTAACACCCGTAACACAAGCATATAATTTGCTTACTTTGGGGTTAGATTCAATTTGTGTGAGTTGTCCAGAGATATTTATTTATTTATTGATACAAATTGTTAGCAGCTGTTAATGTCAAGCGATAGGATGGTAGGTAGGTATGTAGGTCGGCTAATGTACGAATAATTATGATATATAATTATTATTACATTAACTATAATTTAATTAATAGATAATTTAATTTAATTTCAATTATTTAACTTTTTTTAAATAAATAATTAATAAGTTAAAAAAGAGCTGAATTGACAGAGATTAAGCTTAATAAAAAAACAAAAAGTTTCTGAAAGTCTAAGACAATTTTGTGTCCGATGTTTAGAGGGGTTTTTTAGTTTAGAGGTAGATTTTCTAATATTAACAAAGAGAGAACTTCATAGTTTAACAGCCTGTTGCGTAATAGACCTTGGGTAAAAAATGTAAGTATGTGATAAAAGAGCAAATGAAGGAGAGATCATTATTTGAACGAATTATACAACACTGAAAAAAACGTAAACGCTTAATTTTCTTTGCTTCCAAATAGGAAGCCAATTCTGATTAGATCTAAAGTGGTGAACCACTGGTAGAAGTAGTTTAAATTAGGAGTAGTTTAATTTAAGTAGTTAAAGTTCTAGCCCTGATGATGCTGTCATAAGCGAAACCGGTAGGCTATTTATAAAATAATAAAGAATAAGTGATACGTAAAACAGTACAAGTGTTTCTTTATTTAAAAATATGGTAAACTTACTTTTGCTCAAGGTCTAACATCAACATTACCACCTTTGGCGTCTTTAGGCGGCGTTAATTTCTTGCCATTAGGAAATTCATCTGCTTATTTGCCTTCCAATATCATAAAAAACGGGTTACCATCTGCAAACAACAAGAAATTATTTAATTGTTTTGTGTTATCACTTAAGACTGGGATGGTGGGCATTTTGCATATAAAAGTTTACCTGCTATTGACAGTATTGAAGAAAACTATGCTTGACCCCAGAGTGTTAAATATCTTTATATTAAATTTCATCATCATCAGCCTGTGGATGTCCACTGCTGGACATGGTCCTCCTCCAAAGAGCGCCACAAGTCACGGTCACCAACCGCTTGTATCCAGCGACTCCCCGCGACTTTGACCAGGTCATCAGCCCACCGGGTGGGAGGTTGTCTTTTCTTCCCCAGCGATTATCGGTTCTGCGAGCAATGTGGCCTGCCTATTGCCACTTCAACTTGCTAACTCTCTGAGCTATGTCGGTTACTCTCGTTCTCTTGCGGATCAGCGAATTACGTATCATATCTTTCCTTTGGTGTCTCTAGGCGGCGGGAATTTCTTACCATTAGGAAATCCGTCTGCTTGTTTGCCTTCCAATGTCATAAAAAAAAGAGAAACACCGAGCATAGCTTTCTCCATAGCACGGTGTGCGACTCTGAGCTTATTTAAGAGGCCCACATTTAACGGCCAAGTCTCAGTTCCATATGTCATCACTGGTAACACACACTGGTCGAAGACTTTATATTAAATTTCATCAACGTCTATTTGTCTCTGAAAGCGTAGCAGACGAATAATTGTTTGCAATTAAAATATTATTATCGAGTAATGTAGCTGTAATATTTAAATGTACTCTGGTATTTGTTCTAGGGTGTTTTACTATTCAATGGTATATTAGAAGTACCATCACAGTTTCAAGACAGGGAATATGGCCTTGTGACTGGACTAGTAAACAAGCAAACAGCAGATACAATAGGTTATCTAGAAAATGCTGGTGCAGATTATATTAGGGCTGGACGCGTAACAGAAGGAATACTTGTAAGCAATAAATTAATTCATACATCATACATCAAAATTTCCATAAATACTCGTATATGAATCCATTTATACATCCATTCAAACTATTTCATGGACATATTTAGCAGCAAAGTAGTGTAGCTTCTATTCCTGCTAAGGTGGATATCACGAGGAACTACTCCTATAACACATGCTACTCCGGCTACTCTATTGCACGGCTATTTGTACTGATTGTTTTTGTGTATACAAACAACACCCAGTCTAACCACAAAACATAGAAAGGTACTTTATATTTTGTGGTACCTATAAGATACTGCTGCCAGTTTGATCTGCTTGCCGTTTAGTTGATATATGCCAAAAAGAACTGCTGAAACATTGATAAAAGTTCATTCACATACTCCTGAACTGTATCGTCTGATAAAACTCTTACATTTAACTGTTTACGTCTCTTTCAAATAACATAACTTAATTTTCCTTTTCGTTTGAAAGTAATCTGCCTTATCTTTTCCCCGTGTTGGTCCGGGCTCCTTTGTAGAATAGACCATCTGCCTTCCTGTGCGAGGCAGCTTGTATAAGGCGAGCATAGGCTTGCAGTCACTAACACCGTGATATCGGACTAGGTGGTAGAGTTTCGCAGCGACTCACCCGGATTGGTACCACCGCCTTACCTATTCCTGCCGCCATAACGTCATGACGTCTTCCGGTTCGGAGGGTAAGGTAGCCGGTAAACTTACTTTTGCTCGAGGCCTAACATCCTGACCTCAGGTTGGCAACGCACCATTACCACCTTTGGTGTCTCTAGGCGACGGGAATTTCTTACCATCAGGAAATCCGTCTGCTTGTTTGCCTTCCAATGTCATAAAAAAAAACCAAAGTGTAGTGTCCAAAAGTACCCAAGACTGTTCTGGGTTTATATTAAACTGGGAGTCAACTGACCTGGAAAGGTTTTTTGATTCTGTAGATGGTGTTCTGGGCATGGTTAAACCAAAGAGGAAGTCATTTCGTAAGGTGATCTAAATGGATGAATAAAAACGCTTATACCATACTTGGATTTTGTGGTATTAAGTGATTGTATATTATGCATTTATGTGCACAATTTTTTTTGAAGTTATGCTTCTTTTGGCGCGTTAGGAAAAAATGATGAGGGTAAACTTTTACGATGCGCGCGCACACCGTCACGAAAAACCGACATGATGAAGTTAGCTATAGATAACATTTTAGTTTTTCAAAAAAAGGTACCAACAAAGTAAAAGTAAGGACATCTACGTTTGCGTGAGAACTGACAACTGTATTCACAATATTTCTTTATTTCTATGGTAAGTGTCATTTTGTCTACAAATGTAAAATAAGGCAAAAGATAAAATTTTTAAAAAGATTTTCATCTTATTACGCCGAAGAAGTATAACTTCTAACGCGTGTACATAAGTACACACACAATTTTTTTAATTCTATTTTACGCAATTTTTCGACAGAAAGACATACATTTGTATACATGGAAAGGGATGTGATCAAATGATATGATACACCTTTTTTAAATAGATAGTTAGTTGCCTTCGAAAGCATCTAATGGACACATCTGCTGTAGTGGTCCGTTTAAAAACTGAAGGCATTGATGAGTAGGTACGTTTTCCATTTGCTAACTTGAAATGAATAATACTGGAAAGTTGCAACATCCAAATATGGGAAACATGTATGAGAATCAAGTGTCAGATATGCTGGATAGTGTAAAAAGAGCCTATAATCTTTTTCGGTATAGAAGTTAATTTTATGATGATCAGTTCAGTATATTCAGTATCTTAATAAGATACTATATATTATTCTTTATTTCGGTTTCTTAACAAGGCTGGTTTACAGACACTGCTGTATATTTTAATGCTTAAAACCATTTGTTTATTTTTAATATCTTGATGTAGAGATTGCACTTTTTTACAGGTTTTTGTATAAAATACGTAAAAATTTCTTACATTTATTACATTTTTTATATTTCAACAGCTGTACAACAAATCTCTGACCATATACATCAAGGCAAGAAGCATACCAAACCCATTTAGTATTGCGGCTAACGATTTCAGATCCTCTAAAGAATTCATAAGTTTTATACAGTCCCCTTCAATTCGTTGTAAATTAAATGTAGGAAATACTAAACTAAGAATTGCAGATAAAGCATACGATAAACTTAGACTGGACGTATATGGAGGTACCGTGAGGTACTGGTTACAGGATTTGATGAACAATTACCGTGTTTTACTTGCCACGTAAGTATAAAAGATACTTGTTTTTACTAGATGGTAAAGTTTCTTGTCGAGTTAGTGGTAAACAGTGGCCTTACGAATTCTTTCTTACATAGCTACAACGTTCGCTATCGTATTCTCTTCTTGAGTTTATTTCTTTATTTAATTCTTTATTGTACACAATTTTTTACATAAAATATGGACAGCGATAAACGGAAATGCTCAAAATGTGGGCTTATCTCTAGGTCTACAGATTTCTTTCAGCCAACCCTAAAAATTAGTATCTGTGATGAAACAGTGGAAGATATCGTGCATAATAAATAAATGACCTATCCATAATAATGATAATGTTAAAAATACACGTAAGAATAACATACTAAAAAATAATATAAATAAAATTTATAAATCTAAATGAATAACAAACCTGAAAGTCACAAATTTTTGAAGTTACACTTATTTTGGCGCGTTAGGAAAAAATGATGAGGGTAAATTTTTACGATGCGCGCGCATACCGTCACGAAAAACCGACATGATGAAGTTAGCTATAGATAACATTTTAGTTTTTCAAAAAAAGGTACCTTAAATATTAAATAAACTTTATTTAACTAAATAATGCGTTATAATAAAACTTTCAACGTATTAAATACCTTTTTTTATGGTTAGTGTCATTTTGTCTACAAATGTAAAATAAGGCAAAAGATAAAATTTTTAAAAAGATTTTTATCTTATTACGCCGAAGAAGTATAACTTCTAACGCGTGTACATAAGTACACACACAATTTTTATGCAACTATGGTTTGCATTTTCAATTTTTTAAAAGCCTTTAAGTAAACCTACCACCTTACCTACCCTGGAAATCGACGAACACTAATAATTACGTTGTGGTGGACGTTGCAGGACTATTTCTCTTAAGTCTCATTAGTTTTTTAAAGGAAGGAGGTTTTTTTTATTTCAGTGGAATTCTTACCCCTCTCGCACCTTACTATCAAACAAGCAAGTTCTACAACACTTTAGAATTTGATGGTGCAGAAGAGTTTCGGAACGCTACTCGTCAATTTTACAGATTCAATGGAACTGTGAGGGGGTAAATATATATCTTTTTTCTTCATATTGCCAATAATTAAATAAAGACTTTACCGCTTTCATTAAAACTTTTGTAGAAGTGTAAGATTTTTAGGAAATTTTGCAGCACCAAGGAAAATTCCATAAAATGTAACAAATAAACTTCGCAATTTTTATAGTTGGCAATTAAAGCGTCTAACAGTTAATAAAATGATTCACACATTTACATATACAACGTTAACATTAGATATATAGAGCGTATGTTTGTTAGCACTTTTGTGCTTCTTTTGAAAGAGCCATTATACAGAACTGAATTTAATTGTTTTCTAAAGAAAAAAAATCTTATAATTCGATGGAGCTAAGTGCACGCATCAAAAACATCATTCATACGGCGTTACCATGCGACGTTACCTCGCTCTGAGGCGTTTCATTTAAGACTTGAAGCGCAAGCGAGAGCGTGGAACGAGCGACAAAGAAGCACAATCGGTCTCGGTTATTCTGACGTTGTCACGTTCAACTATCGTCAGTAAACCAACCTTACAGACAATCGCTTTTTTTAATACGTTTAGTAGGTACATCACTAATTCGTATAGATTAGTATCAGGTTAGGTTGGACATGTATTTTGTGTTTTAAGAGTACAATTTCACATTACATTCTATACAATTTTCTGTACCATAAATTTGCCTGAAAGTGATCACTGTTTTGGTAAAATTCTTTCACCTTTGTGTGTCAAGTAGTTTTAAATAATTTATTCTTTATTTTTTGGGCACGCCAGACATGATTTGTATTGTATAATTGCAGGTATTCAAAAGCATCAAAGAAAGTAATTTCAATGGTTCTCCGCAATGTTGGCAATGTTTTAGCAGCAGAGGATTTAGCACAGACTTTAGACATTGTTACCAATTTCGCTTACAATAAAACTAGCATATTTTTAAGTGATTAAGTCAGAAATTTCCATACTTAAGAGGTTATGGGAGAATAAAACACTCAAAGTAGAAAGAGTATCTAGCCAACGTCCGTTAGTGATATGATTTCATAACTTTCGTGAATAATGCACTTGTTACATATGTACTTTTAAATAAAGATATTCATTTCCAAATTTTTACTTACGTTTTCTTACATGATATTGGAAGGCAAACAAGCAGACGGATTTCCTGATGGTAAGAAATTCCCGCCGCCTAGAATAGGTAAGGCGGTGGTACCAATCCGGGTGAGTCGCTGCGAAACTTTACCACCTAATCAGATGTCACGGTGTTAGTGACGGTAAGCCTTTGCTCGCCTTTTACGAGCTGCTTGGCACAGGAATGCAAACCCGTGTAACTTGCGTCACAAAATAAATTATGCTGATTGTTGTATTCACACTGATTAATTACGTATGTCTTTCAAGATCTGATAACATTTATGTACAACATGTGAATAAGTTTTCTATGTGTGATAATAATAATAATAATATATTTATTGTACACAAAAAAAATAACGTTATCACTAACACAAACATAAAGATAATACAGTACAATGGGCGAGCTTATCTCCAGCAACAGAGATTTCTACCAGCTGACCCGGAAAGGCAGCGGTACCAATCCGAGCGAGTCGCTGCAAAACTCTACCACCTAGTCAAATGTCACGGTGTTAGTGACGGTAAACCTATGCTCGCCTTTTACGAGCTGCCTGGCACAGGAAGGCAAATGGTCTATTCTACAAAGAAGCCCGGATCAACACGGGGAAAAATTAAATGTTATTTGGCAATAACAGCAATAACAGTTATATTTAATTTTATAAAAAATAAGTTTTCTATGTGTGATAATAATAATAATAATATATTTATTGTACACAAAAAAAATAACGTTATCACTAACACAAACATAAAGATAATACAGTACAATGGGCGAGCTTATCTCCAGCAACAGAGATTTCTACCAGCTGACCCGGAAAGGCGGCGGTACCAATCCGGGCGAGTCGCTGCAAAACTCTACCACCTAGTCAAATGTCACGGTGTTAGTGACGGTAAACCTATGCTCGCCTTTTACGAGCTGCCTGGCACAGGAAGGCAGATGGTCTATTCTACAAAGAAGCCCGGATCAACACGGGGAAAAATTAAATGTTATTTGGCAATAACAGCAATAACAGTTATATTTAATTTTATAAACGTTTATTTAAAACAGCAAAAATGATTGACTTGTTGTCATGCTTTGTCGTACCTAGTATGAGTTATGACGTCACCAGCCTGCGAATGCGTCTGCGGTAGATGGAATCCAGTTTTACACATTGTTCACATTACAATAATTAATCTTTTATTTTTCAGATGAATTTGTAAATTGATTTTTTATTTATTGTGTAGATTTTTCCTAGACCGAAAGTGTTATCAATTACAAACCGTTTCTCAAAATTTGGCTGGTATTTTATGCTGTTTGGTGCTTTAGATGGAGCCCTGTATTATAAATTTTACTGCCTAATTACAAAATGATAAGTACTCGTAGATCTGTGCCTGTCTGTCTACTCTCTGTATAAGGAAAAGATGAAATTTACTTTTCATTAACAGTAAGCAAAATATGAGTTTGTAATGTTGCTGTTAATTGAATTAAAATCAGGGAAAACTTTATTCACGTGGACCATACAAGTGAACATCTTTATAAACTACGGATTTAAATGAGTATATATTGGATCGAAATCGCGGACACACAAAGCCAGAAAATTTAAACAACTAAAAGATAAAATAAGTGTAGTTGCCTAATATGCCTTCTTTTTCAGTTGGTCGAGTGGCTAGCGTACTCGCCTAACTACATCGACCAGCCGCGAGGCTCGGGTTCAATTCCCGACGGGGGCAGGCAGTCGTGTGATGAACATTTAGATGTCTGCATTTCCGGGTCTGGGTGTTTATTAAATTTATTATGGTATCTATTTAAGTATTTATATGTTATAGTATCGTTGACTAACACCCATAACACAAGCATATAATTTGCTTACTTTGGGGTTAGGTTCAATTTGTGTCATTTATCCAGGGGTATTTATTTATTTTATTTATTTTTCAGTGGATGTTATCGACTTAGTAAAAATAATGTAATACGTTTTTTTATGATATTAGAATGCAAACAAGCCGACGGATTTCCTGATGGTAAGAAATTCACGCAGCCTAGAGACACTAAATGTGTAATGGTGCGTTGCCAACCTGAGGCCGGTATGTTAAGCCTCAAGCAAAAGTAAGTTTACCGGCTACCTTGCCCTCCGAACGGGAACACGTCATGACGTTATGGCGGCAGGAGTAGGTAAGGCGGTGGTACCAATCCGGGCGAGTCGTTGCTAAGCTCTACCACCTAGTGAAAAAGTAGAAGTTCACCTAGTGAAGATATATTATGTAAAATCAAAACATGATTTTTTTTATTTTAGCCTTTGTAAAACCTGGTTATGTGTACAACTTTTTATTGGAACTTTTTAAAATGTTTGGTTGCCTACTGTAGCGGTTAGCTAATAGCCTACCGTTAAAATACTACCGCTAGATATAGCTACTTTACTGCGTCTCTTTCAGATAAAAAAACTATTTAAGTAATAAAGATAAAAACTATTTAAATTACATTTTGTATCATACACTTAAATTTTCATTTGGTAGGTACATATAAAAATTATATTTACATAAAATACTACCAGTAAATCTAAAACTGTTTAAATTATATTTTTTAGTATAGACTTACATTTTCATTTAGTACAAAATTAAAAACTATGTTTAAATTTTAATTATCAAAAAGATAAACTAAATTGAAAACATCACCCAAACTTTAAACTAAAGTTTAGTTTTAGTAGATAACTAATGCTATGCTACCTTCTATCTAGCTAGTTTTAGTGGAAATTACTCATTTAAACCTATGGTCCTATCAAAAGGCACCGGGTTTGATCTGCGAGCCAGGGAACTAACTATGTAACATTGTGTTTTTTTTTCAATTTCCTAATAAAAAGTAATTCTGTCCGGGACCGGATATGTGACCGGTTGGTGATACGCTTACCTCTTATTACATTTTGGGACTACGTGTCTTCGTCTAATGGTGGGTGCTCTGGTAAACCTGTCTACCTCTTTTTATCGTGAACTTACCTTTTTTTGGTCTTATCTTACGGGAGTCAACATCAGCCACATCAGCTAACAATTACTTTTAGATAAACTTAAACTAATGCAAATTTAAACAATTGATCGTAACAATTTAAACGCTAGAACCTGACTTTAATTTTATTACCACGTCAACGAGGCATACGAGAAAAGCGTTAATTAAGTACATAGAACAAATATAACATAAATACCGCTTGTTGCGTCTTTTTAAAGTTACAAAATCACCTTTAAATTACGACCAAACATAACAAACGGCCAAATAAACCCGAAATAAACATCTAGAAAAAAAAACATTGAGATCACAAAATTGAGATTCCCTCCTTTTTGGAGTCATTACTTAGTTTTTTTTTTCAGATATATTGGTGAAGTAATAGTTATTACTTGTTCGTTTTACTCAAAAAGACATGAATGTAAAAATTTTGCTCGTTTGGTAAGTGCAGTAATATTAAATTTAAATTAAATTGATAATTTTAATAAAGTAAGTAAGTAAGTGTTCGCCAATGTGGTCTAGCGGCCATTGTTGGACATGACTGCATGAGGTCCCGGGTCGGCCAACAAATTGGATTTTTCCAATTTTCTTATTACAAAAAAAAAAATTTTGGTCGGGATCGGAAATGTGTCCGGTTGGCGATAGGCTTGCCACTTATCACATTGTGGGACTTTGTGTCTTCGGCTCGTCGTGGGTGCCTTGGTTGTACGAGGCCTACCTCTTCGGGGATATGGGCTTGAAGATACTTTTTTTTACTTTTTTTTTTAATAAAGTAACCTACAAAATTAATAAAAATAAGAAAGTCATCCTTTTGATAATCTGTTATCACATGAAAAATAATATTTTTACATAATGCCATGTATTTATTTATCGTTTGCTGTTATTTTATTAATGTTCATTATTAAAGCTATTCAAAAAAGATGGCGCTGCTTGGCGATCACACCAAATTGACAACAGATGTCACTACTGTACTATATTTTCGTTTCAGAGCCCTTACCATAAATTATTTTAATGAAAACTTTGAACAGCGCCTCTATTGGTAACTAAAAAAAACACATTTTTAGACCATTTTGACACGTAACTTACCGAATGTAATCTATACCAATTCATGATAGAGGCACAGAAAGCCAAAAACTCGTAACCCCTGTTCAAGAATAGAAGTTTCGTATACAGAGTATCTTTGAAATGACCGGAAAAGATGGATATAAGGGGGTACAGGCTTAAATCTTAACGGATTTTAAATATTATTGCTAAATTATGATATTTACTTTTATAAAAATTCATTTAAAATAGTCCCCATTAATGCTTTAATTATTGTCACTCTATGTCGTACCTAGTACGAGATATAACATCAACAGCGAAGGCAACTGTAGTCGGTGGTAACCAATTTTAGGTTTTGTTTAAGATATAACCATCATCTTTTACTTTTCATCGGATAGAAATTATAAATTGATTTTTGAAATTTGTATTATGTAACCTTGCATGTTTGTATAATGACACCAAGTACTTTTAATGTAGAATTTTACTAAAAAAATAATATCCCAGGACAACTCACACAAATTGAATAAGTAAGCAAATTATATGCTTGTGTTATGGGTGTCAATCTGTCAGTCAACGATAATAATACGTAGAAATACTTAAATAGATACCAGAATGCATTTATTAAACACCCAGACCCGGAAATGCAGACATCTAAATGTTCATCACACAAATGTCTGCCCCCGTCGGGAATCGAACCCGAGCCTCGCGGTGAGTCGATGTAGTTAGGCGTATACGCTAGCCACTCGACCAACGAGGCGGTCAAATTTAATGACTAAAAATGTAATTATAATAACAAAAAAATGTAGTAGAGGAAATTTAATATTCGTAACAAAGTAGCGTTTCAGTTTCGATTCTGACTATAGAATAGATAAGTTGGTGGTTCTACACCTACCATATTATTAAATCAAATTTACAAAAACAGATACCTTCACACCAAATCCCTTAGGTAGTTGGCAGAGTCGAGTGCCAAATAACGCGATTTCTGCAAACCTGCTTAGCTTCATTCAAATTAATTAACGATATCTTAGTAAAAAAATGTACTAAAAAAATCTTCACGCCCATATCCCCGAAGAGGTAGGCTGAGGTTGGAAAAATCCAATTTTCTTCTTTTTGGCCGACCCGGGACCTCATGCAGTCAAGTCCAACAATGGCCGCTAGACCACAGAGGCGATTGTACTACAAATACGTTTTAAGAAAGATTATTGTGTCATTTTTTACAGTTATCTTACCTATGTGTCATCACAGAAAGATGACACTTACTATGGGTTTTTGCGTTCCCGATATGGAGGGAAAATTCATATACCGTGTGATAAGGGCTGTGGAGAACCTCTAATGCTGACCCCTTTGATAGAACAAAACAGATTAGATGAGGCCAAGGCAGCTGCACGAGTGACCCCCAGTTTTTTGCCGGGTGTTAAAAGTTATTCGGGATTGATAACAGTAAGAAATTATTTTTTTACTAGTTTCGATCGCGAAGAATTTAATGAAATAATATATAATTAGTCAAGATTTTTCAACACCCACCTTAAATACAAGGAGTATTTAACGCTACTTGTTTTAAAAAATCTTATCATTTACATCAGCTACCTGCCAATAAAAGTTTCATCCTAACCGGTACAGCTGTTTCAGAGTTTATCAAGAACAAAGCAACAAAAATTGTAAAAAAAATTATTTGTGGCATACCTACAATTACCTATTATTCGAGTACATCTATACGCATGTTATAGTAAAAAGAAGTTATTTTAATATTACAAACAGACACTCCAATTTAATTTATTTGTTTATTCTTCATTCACATTACGGAGATAGTAAAATGACTTTAATCCTATTAATGTTATAAATGCGAAAGTTTGTAAGTTTATTTGTTTGATTATTACTCTTTAACGCAAAAACTGTTTAGATTTTTATAAAATTTGTCCCTCATATAGAATATAACTTGGATTAAGGATTAACATATAGGAAAGTTTATACACTGAAAAAATTGTTCTGTGGGACCAATGAGTTACTAGTTTCCCAGAATTATTTTTAATATTGGTGGTATTAAGAATGGTATATTCGAGGTAGTACTAATTTTAAAAATAAATATTATTTTTATGCAGCCCACTCAGTGTAAAATAAACTTTGTAAAAATAGCATTTCCCTAGAGGTTAACGGTGAACGAGAACAGAGTATTGTTTAGATTTAACGAAAAGCCAAACAAGACGTTCATAAGAAAAGGACACTGTTTTAAATTATTGACTTACTTAATATTGCCCGCAGCTCGGTTTGAGTGTTAATGTTTTAAAATTTTCCTTAAACTTGTGTATTAATATTAATCCGTATTACTTTCAAGCCTTCTACCTGTCTCACAATTAAAAATAATGACATATCATCGCTCTATTGCTAACTGTAAAAAAAAGACAAACAAACATACAAACTATGCATTTATATGAGCGGCTATATACCTAGTATAAAATAACTTATATTTAAAACTTTCAAAACCAATAAAAACATGAGTTCCTGCATTAAAAATACAATTAATATACAAAGTTCAATACTATGAACCTAAAATATAATCATATATAATTTACAAAAAGTAACAGAATTTTGTTACATTTAAGCAATTCAAATAAAACAACATAGCATAAATGTATACAAAAAATTATCGAAAACTTGTAATAACTTTTTTTAAATTTAGGTCAACAAAGAGTATAACTCGAATTTGTTTATCACCTTCACACAAGCAATAAACAAGAACGTTAAAGAAGCTCCTTTATTGGTCACAACACGAGGTGGACCTGGTGTTGCAGCTTTGTATGACATCTTCTTGACGATTGGACCTTTCACATATAATTATTCCAATAATACGATTGCAGGTAGTATATTTGATATTTTAATACAACAAAACATTTTTATCAATTGGAATTTCTCGTCCTTTCTGACCAATATGGTTTAAAACTTAACGTTTTTCTCGACGTAATTAGTTGATTTCAAGTTTTTGCAGCTCTAAGCAAAGCTTTATAGTGGATTGCAATGTCAGCAAACTTTAGAACAAAATCTGTATGTGTGTTTTTTTATGATATTGGAAGGCAAACAAGCAGACGGATTTCCTGATGTTAAGAAATTCACGCCACCTAGACACCAAAGGTGGTAATGGTGCGTTGCCAACCTGACGACGGGATGTTAGACCTCGAGCAAAAGTAAGTTGACTGGCTACCTTACCCTCCGAACCGAACCGGCGGCAGGATGAGGTAAGGCGGTGGTAACAATCCGGGCGAGTCGCTGCTAAACTCTACCACCTAGTCAGATGTCACGGTGTTAGTGACGGTGAGCCTATGCTCGCCTTTTACGAGCTGCCAGGCAAGAAAGGCAGATGGTCTATTCTACAAAGGAGCCCGGACCAACACGGGGAATGTATTGATGAATGTAAGAAAAAGTGAAAAACTTGATGAAATAATAATGTTTATTTATTTGTATACTAGCTGCGCCCCGCGGTTTCACCCGCGTAAGTCCCAATCCTGCGGGAACTCCGGGATAAAAAGTAGCCTATATGTTATTCTGGGTCTTCAGCTACCTACATACCAAATTTCATCGTAATCGGCTTTGTAGTTTTTGCGTGAAAGAGTAACAAACATCCATACATCCATACATACAAACTTTCGCATTTATAATATTAATAGGATGATGAACAATGATTTGCCTGATATCGAAAGTAATTATAAATTGGGCAACTTGAATAATGAAACGACTTTTTGAGGACGTAATATTACCCGATTAAAAAGGAAAGGCTGAAATAACTTGAAATTTTATCCTGTTAATATTATAAATGCGAAAGTTTGTATGTATGGATGTATGGATGTTTGTTACTCTTTCACGCAAAAACTACAAAACCGATTACGATGAAATTTGGTATGTAGGTAGCTGAAGACCCAGAATAACATATAGGCTACTTTTTATCCCGGAGTTCCCGCGGGATTGGGACTTACGCGGGTGAAACCGCGGGGCGCAGCTAGTCATGTTATATATTTCTATAAATTTGAAAGAAAAAAAAAAATCTCTCAAGCTGACGAACGATCTAACTATTTGAGCTACTGAGGATTTAAGTCCCGAGGCAAATTTTATATTATTTTCTTACCCGTTAACGCGGGTAGTTATATACTATAGAGACACAGATCTGTGTTCATGTTCACAGATGAAATTCACATTTATAATGGCTATAACTTTCGTTTCTCTCAAAGTATTTTTATTTTCGCACTTGCTCGGTTCTTTTATTTAATTTAGTATATATCTCAAATTTTAAAGAAAGAAAGAAATTTGTCCCAGGCAGGATTTGATGTTACATAATATTGTAATTTCGCCTCTCCATCGCCTCCGTGGTCTAGTGGTCCGGGTGTTGGACTTGACTGCATGAGGTCTCGGGTTCGAATCCCGGATCGGCCAACAAAAATAAAATTGGATTTTTCCAATTTTCTAATAAAAAAAAAGTTGGTCGGGATTGGATATGTGCCCGGTTGGCGATAGGCTTGCCACCTATCACATTGTGGGATTTAGTGTCGTCGGCTAGTCGTGGGTGCCCTGGTTGTGCATCTGCCTACCTCTTCGGGGATATGGGCGTGAAGATACTTTTTTAATATTGTAATTTCCTTTCAGCAAGAAAATATACATGGAATGCGAACCATTCGATATTATACATTGACAGTCCAGTTGGTACGGGATACAGTTATACAGAGGACGAAAGAGGCTATTCAACTAATGAGACTATGGTAATTCTTAATTCTGTATAGTGGAATTAAGTAAACTGAGAGAGAGTAATTTTTACGCTTGCAGTAAATTTTATTATTTTTTTGATTTGATTTTAGGTTAGTGTTCTTTAAAATATAAATAGCATTTGATAGAAATCTCGGCATTCCCCACTTTGAGTTTAAATAAGGTATAGAAACTTTTGAAAAAGTATAATTAGCAAAACGTATAAACTTTTGATCCCCTCTTGAGCAGCTTGCTGTGAAAGTGAAAAGATATAATTAATTTGTGTAATAATTTGTAGACTTAGTATCTTCGTCTAATCATGGATTGTGACTTACCTCTTCCAGAATATTGTCGTGAATATACTTACTTAACAAAAAAAAAGTAAGTTAAGGGGCCATGTATGCTAAAATACGTTAACAATAAACTGTTTTTTTCATACAAAGTAATTACGGCTCTTGGCGACAAAAATACACAAGATTAACATTGATATGCTTTATAAGACTAGTGTTTCCAAAACACGATTCATTTCACTTTGCTTAATAGAAAAAAATCAAAAAGTTAACCATTTTTTGAAAGCAAAACCCATCTGTCTACTTCAATTATGAAAATATTGACACCAGATTTAACATAAACATAGATAAGTATTATACCTAAAAGATAACTGTTTCAGTTTTTGTAGTTTTTTTTCAAATTACATTTATAGTGTCAAAAATAGTGATTTGGCGCTTAAGACATTTACTTTAGAGCGCAATATTTCATAGTAATCATGGAACGGGGGAGCGCGGTGATTGGCTCTTCTGGCTGACTAAGTATGGGGCCATAAGTAAAGTTTGGATGCACTGTCTTATGTTATAAGTAAAACGTAAGACAGTGCATCCAAATACTAAAAATATAAGTTACTTTCTTGTCCTAGGTTGCTAAAGATTTATACACAGCATTAAAACAATTTCTGAAGCTGTTTCCTGAAGTTCGTTCTGTTCCACTGTACTTGGTTGGGGATTTGTATGCAGCGAAACATGTTGTGGAATTAGGATACCAAATTCATAAAAACAGATGTACAGATGATCATATTAATCTAAAGGTATTACATATTTTATATTTGGTTGTTTTCTTCATTTTTCCCCGTGTTGGTCCGGGCTACTTTTGCAGAATAGACCATCTGCCTTTCTTGCCAGGCAGCTCGTAAAAGGCGAGCACAGGCCTATCTTTACTAACACCGTGACATCTGACTAGGTGGTAGAGTTTCGTAGCGACTCGCCCGGATTGGTACCACCGCCGTATCTATTCCAGTCGCCATAACGTCATGACGTGTTCCGGTTCGGAGGGTAAGGTAGTCGGTAAATTTACTTTTGCTCGAGGCCTAACATCCTGACCTCAGGTTGGCAACGCACCATTACCATATTTGGTGTCTCTAGGCGTCGTGAATTTCTTACCATCAGAATATCCGTCTGCTTGTTTGCCATCCTCTAACATAAAAAAAAATTTTTGTTTGTTTGTTGGTGATCATTTAGTTGGCTTTGATACAGTTTAGGTTTTAGAGTATATTTCAAAGTTTAGAACGACGTATAATCAGACATTAAAGATACATGTCACCTACAGATAGGTGATCTGAAGCTTCATCCTTACCTTAAGATTTAGCCTCGTGGACTTACATATACATGTATGTAAGTCGACAACCTGTTGAGACAAACATGTTGAGAGGAAATGATCAAGCAATATTAATCCGAATTTGGTGCCCTTCACTATAATCCAATGAATCTGTCTTAATTACTAGATTAAGGCACTGTTAATCGATCGGTTATGACTGGTTGCCAAAAATTTTAATAATAATAATAAAATAATAATAAGTGCCCGTAGTCGTTTCCGCAAACGTTCTCATAGCGAAGAGTTTCGCCCACCATCTAAAGAAATTCTCGCTACATTTCTGGGTTAGAGATCAGATTCAGAAGGCAGTAGTACTGAGGACGGCACGCATTGTGCGGAAGTTTCTTAGTTTGTCGCCCTGACCACTGACGGTTTAGTCAAAAGAGACCACCGCTAGTGGGAATCCATTTTTTATATTTATATTTTAAATATTTTTATTTGTTAAGTATATAAATGTTATAAATAAGAAATATTGTAAATGTAAATAAAATAATAATAAAACTTTATTTTAAACAGTACAAACTTACAAATGATTGTAGTACGGTAGCAACCGCAATAGTCATACGACTGTGTCGCAGTTAATAATGCCCACATTTAAATTGATTAAAATCTATAAATTTCAAAAATATTTACAGGGTCTCGTACTCAACAATGGAATTTTGGATATGGAATCACAAATATATGGTTCTGATTACCTACTCCAAACCGGACTCTTAAATTCAGAAAATGCAGATAAAATGAAAATGTATATCAAGTACAGCAAAAAAGCACTCAAAGAAGGAAAAAATCTTCAAGCTTTTGATGTAAGTTCTACATAAATCTACTTATAGTTTATTGATGTACAAATACAAAAGTTTTACCTTCTATTTAAA
>NJDD01003686.1:17649-36696 GCA_002245505.1 Calephelis nemesis | reverse complement strand
TTTTAAAAAACAGCACTTACCTTCTATTTAATTATCATTCTTAATAGCTTAATATGTTTATACAATAATGTTACTTACAGTAACACTTCAGTTTATTTCGCAATACTCCAATATTCGAAAATCTAGTACCTAGTGGTGCAGCTACTAAACCCACATTAGTATTTTTTTATAAGACAAACAAGTACACGGATTTCCCGATGGTAAGAAATTCGCGCCGCCTAGAGATACCAAAGATGGTAATGGTGCGTTGCCAACCAGAGGCCGGGATTTTAGGCCTTGAGCAAAAGTAAGTTTACCGGCTAACACAAGAAATAAAATAATTACGCAATATGTAAATTTCGTCTCCATAAAATTAGTAAAGCCTGTTTGCCTAAGCTGCCTTAGGAGTGGTAGGAGTATTAGAGATCTACTTATAATTACGTTGAAAAAATTTGTGAAAATAAAATTATGTAAGAAAGGCTACTATAAGGTCTCAGAATATGCGAAAGACGAACATGCTTGGGAACACAGGTTTTAGTTATGCACTGCAATTTGTTATGTTTTTATTTAAGATAATTTAGACGGTGATTTGTATTTTTTCGAGTTTATAATGTTACTTTTAGTAAAAAAAAAGTATCTTCATATCCCCGAATAGGTAGACAGAGGCACGACCAGGACACCCTCGACTAGCCCAAGATACTAAGTCCCATAATGTGATAGGTGGCAAGCCTATCGCCAACCGGGCACGTTTCCAATCCCGACCAACATTTTTTTTTATTAGAAATTGGAAAAATCCAATTTTCTTTTTGTTGGCCGACCCGGGATTCGAACCCGAGACCTCATGCAGTCAAGTCCAACACCCG
Source organism: Calephelis nemesis (assembly GCA_002245505.1). Classification (NCBI taxonomy): domain Eukaryota; kingdom Metazoa; phylum Arthropoda; class Insecta; order Lepidoptera; family Riodinidae; genus Calephelis; species Calephelis nemesis. The sequence goes on along the minus strand of NJDD01003686.1, from coordinate 35,854 downwards.
GACCGCTCGACCACAGAGGCGATTTTACTGTTAGTTTTATTATTATATTTTATTATTACTGGCGATGTTACTATTAGTATTAAAAAAACAAGCTTTCTCAGTTTCTTCTCATTTCTGAATCCGTGATGATGAACCGAACTACAGGTTTATAAAACGTCAACGCGCACAAGTACCACTTTTATGGTCCACGTGAATGAAGTTTTTTATGAGTCTGATTCTGATAAGTATAATTTTACCAGATGCATATTAAGCTAATGATTAATTATTTTTTATCAGTTACTTAATAAGGCTGGAGAAATAATGAAATTAGCTCGTCTTCCCGACTACATGAACTTCAACAGTAATGGATTTCCGGACTTTGAACCTATTATACGGTTTGCACAGCAGCCTAAGTTACGAAAATCAATTCATGTTGGAAACACCGTATACAGGAATGTTGAAAAAGCTTACGACAAATTGAAACCAGACCTTATAAGCGATGTTAAAAAACCCTTGGAGAAACTTTTGAATAATTACGTCGTTTTAACAATCAAGTGAGTCATTTTTAATAGCTTGGTTTATATAATGTCAGTTGTCACACAGTATATTATTATCATAATATATAATAAAACTAAGTTGATAAAATGTGCGTGCCGATAAAACTTTAAAAGGATTCCCGGTACGATAAAGGGACTTATATAGTGCAATAGCCCTTTATTCCCCCCCGAACAAGAAAGTTCCCGTTTTAACTTAAAGGGCGTATTTTTAAAGATATAAGGGCTTTTCTAATTCCTCAACTTGAATATTAAGTGAAGTAGTGGCGCCATCTGTTGTCGAGTAGTTGAAGTCCATTCATAACAACCATTATTTGAGTTGTGTTTCGAAAGGCGCTGCGAGCAATTACAGCATGTGTAGCAATGGCGTGAAATTTTAAATTCCAATTTTAACAGTCTTAAATTACATTCGTTTCTATAATAAAGTAATTAAATTTTGTGTATTTATACAGCATTAGGTAGCTTTTATTTTGGAGTTGAAGAGAGATAAGTTTAGTTTTCAAATCTGAAAATATTTTAAAATTTAAGTTTACAAATTTCGCGCCTTTACTACTTATACTATAGCTGTCGTATCCGGAATGCTTTTTAAGTTTTATCGGCACGGACATTTTATAAACTTAGTTTTATTATTTTAAATGATAATGATTACGTCATACTTTATTTTTTTATTTCAACTACCGCGTAATCTCACATCAACTCCCGGGCGAAGCCGGGTATTATAGCTAGTTAATAATAAGTACCTAACATTTGACAGGCTGTCTTTATGTATTAAAAGGTAGTCTTCGTCTAATTTCACGGCAATCGACATGTTTTTTTTAATTATATCTGTTTAGAATCTAGAGCAGAGAGATTTTTCAGTCATATACCTAGCTCTTTTCACTCTTGATTTTGTCCCATTTTACAATTTTTGAGCGTTATAAATACTTTCCCCATGTTGATCAGATTTCGCTTAGAAGATCATCTGTCTCTTTGCTTCTCTCTCTCCCTAAAAAAGAATGTAAGACGAAATTGAAAAAAGAAATTGTTTTACAACTCAACAATGAATAGGTTCGATTTCTACCTTTTGTATCAGTAGTAGTTTTATTTCTGCCCACAACAGCAAAGTTCTCAGAACAACAGTTCAATAATTGTAGAAAAATTACAATATAATATCATCCGTGAGGTATGAAGTGCATCGGTTTGGCGAATATTTACATAGTTTTTTATAATATACAGAAATGAATTTAGTTAACATCTACACATAAGATACATATAACATAGCTGACTGTTGTATCAATTTAGTGCTTATTGCAAATATTTGTTTCGGCATTAAACGTCATTTATAACAATCAGCTGTTAAGAATCGGCCATTTTGTATTTTATGGAATGGTTAAAGTAGGGTTTTGGGCTCCATAACTTTATGATAGGTTTATAGAACTGTTTAGAGTTAAATTGCTGTTATGAATACAACTGTTTCTCGTTTTTGTTATAGCGAGCTTAAAGAACACTTTAACTGTTCTATAACTTTTTTATGAATAAGACCGATAATGTTTTAAGAAACACTGTTGAACTAAAGTTTAAACTTGTGTTTATTTAAGGCAGTGTCACGTCCGTAATGTATGAAAACGTGGGAACTATGAAACTGTAGACTACTGGAGGCTAAGCTGACGTCATTTCCAAATATTTTTGACTCTCTCGCGTACCGGCCTCTTTCTTGTTTTGACTTTGGTCACACTTTACAAAACTCTTTGGAAGGGAGGCCGACACTTTAGAGAATGTACGTTTACAGGGATACGTACGTTTAATATTTAAATAAGATAAATATTGTACTCACAATGTACGTTTCCCTGTGTACGGTGATATTTGTGAATTAGTACGTAATCGTGGCAATAAACTTTTCAATACATACTAAATACCAGCCATACAAAAACTGGCAAATCGTCAATACGGTACAAAAAAGAACTGGCCATTTCTAAATTAAATTCCAATTAATAGTGGTGTAATTTAATTAGAATATAAAAAAATTAGTATCATACTTAATTTATCTTATATTATATGTGATCTTCAGTACTACTCTGTAGCTTCATAATGAAAAAATATAGTCAGTCCCAAACAGGATAAGGAGGCACGATGTCAACAACTGACACTTCACGGATTTGTTTGAAAAGTTCGAGGTCTTTAATAATTTAGAAATTTACTTCTAGCGGGAATTTATCACCATTTTTACCATCGCATCTAGCAGAAAAATTTTATGGAAAGCTAAACTTTAAATATGCGAATGAGTATAGGAGTGCTCCTGAGAAGTATTTGATGTACAACGGGACGGTAGCAGGGTAAGTTTTAATTTTTTAATTGTTTTGATTTAGGAAATGTTTCTTTAGTTATTTCAATCAAACTTTTAATTTATTTTTAAACAAATTTAACCCTCAAGTCGTTAACTATTTCATTTTTGTTAAATGCGTCTTGAACGTTTGAACTAACTCGAAGTTTTGATATCTGGTGATTTCATCATCATCACCCGGAAGACGTCCACTGCTGGACATAAATATGAGTCCACAAGTTACGGTCAGCAGCGACTCTCCACGACTTTGACCAGATCATCAGTCCACCGAGTGGAAGGTCGTCTAACATTACATCTTCCGGTGCGGGCTGCAACTGTAGAACCTTTTTTCCCCTTTCTTTCTTCTTCTAAAGTTTTGATACACAATTTATTAGTTCTCGGAACATGTTTTCTTTCCAGTTCTTCCCCTTAGGGATAGTCTTTTGATTCAAATGTCAGTTTATATATCTGTTCATGCCAAATTTAAGCTCAATTCGTCGAAAAATTTAACTGACTGTCACGTTTTCAATCTTAAGCATTTTTTAGCAATTCATACCAATTTAGGGAAAGGTATATCATTTATGTTATAACTTATAGTACGTTAGATACCAATGCAAGGAACTGAATAATCCTACTAAAATTATATATGTAAGAGTTTGTGTGTGTGATTGTTTGTTTGTTTGTCCTTCACGCGAAAAAAACTACTGAATCGCATTCATGAAATTTGGCACACACACAGAAGATAAGTTGGATTAACACATAAGATAGCTTTTATCCCGAAAAATTATTTCTGTAGGACCATTTTCCACGCGGGCAAAGCCGTTGGAAACAGCTAGTTCTTAATAAAATATAACCATTATCATCATCATTAGTCGGAGGACGTCCACTGCTGGACATTGGCCTCTCCCAAAGAGCGCAACAAGTCACGATCACCAGCCGCTTGTAACCAGCGACTCCCCGCGACTTTGATCAGATCATCAGTCCACCGGGTAGGAGGTCATCCAACACAACGTCCTCCGGTGCGGGGCCGCCACTCGAGAACCTTTCTTCCCCAGCGGTTAGCAGTTTCACGAGCAATGTGGCCTGCCCATTGCCACTTCACCTTCCTAACTCTCTGAACTGTGTCGGTTACTCTCGTCCTCTTGCAAAACCATTATACAACACTACAACAAAACTATTATAAAATTTACATTTTATGACTGAAATATGTTTCAAAATGTTCACGACGAATTGCATTATTACCAGTATAATGCAGTTTTTTCGTTATTGTTTTACTTACATAATTATGAAATAATGCTATACATAATGATATAAACTGGTTGGAAATCATTGTCACAAAACTGAAACTAAATCTTCATTTGTAAAATTGAAGTATTTTGTAAATTTTGGAATAGGTATTCCAGGTATTTTATAAAAAGAAGAATTTCAATGTCCAAGTTTTTAATATTTTTGCGACAAAAACTGTTGTTTCGAGTCCATAAAATTTTTAAGAACGTTATTGTTACCTCAACTAACTTAAAAAATAGTATGTATTAAAAAACTCCAGTTTTCTGACTGGTGAGTTTTTAATTGAAAATGCTTGATTTCTTTATGTTCTGTTTTTCTGTTCCAGATACTACTTAGAATCGACGAATTTTATCACATTATGTTTACGGCAAACTGGAAATAGTCCCACAATAGACCAACCTGAGTTAACTTTGTCTATTGTAACTTCGTTTTTCGCTAATAACACAATTTCGTAAATGGCATACATGGAAAGATTAAATATATTATGTGTAACAAATAGTATTGTTTATTTTTTAACAGGACCTACTTTATACATATTTTTAGTCATAGACATACTGATATTATAGGCATTACGGGTGCATCGTTATTTTGAGGCTGGGATGTCAGTCAAACATATAACATGTAAATATTGAATAAAATCTTGTTAATTTCTTATCACCTAATCCCATCTGTTCCCATCTGTTGAACAAATGAATGAATCAATGCATTTAAAATATATCGAGAAAGGGATGCCGAAAAATATTCTGGTTAGGCAGTTATATTTTTACAATTTTACAAAGTTTTCTATTAAGCGAAAAAAAATAAAGAAAGTACCGGTACCTATATAAAGTACCTACCAAAAGTTTTATCCTGTATACAATGCAAACATTGTGATGTTAATTTTTTTCATAGCATTACTAATATTGTAGCAGCTCCGATACAGTGAATAAATATCACGTTTAAATGAACTCTTTTCTTACACACAAACGAGAATTTATAAAATTGTTTGTCAAAAATCTGAATTCAAAAATTTTATTTGCAAATTTTTGGAACGAAATTTTTATATGATTGAAAACTTGCCACAAAGAGGCCCAAAACAAATGTTTATTTTGGTCAATGAAAAAAAAGAAACGAGAAGCAATTTGTTCGCAATAAAACTTCGCTGGTATTGTTATAAGGTTATAAGGTCCCGAATTTTCAAATTTTATAAGAATGACTAAAGCTAGTGACTAAAATAATTTCGATTTTCAAAGAATACTACTTCTTTGAAAATCTAAATTATTTTAGCTAACCCAAACACAAATAGTAGCTATGAAAACAGATGAAGATGGTCCCATAAATATTTAACATACGTTTCCAAACTAAACTCAAATAAGTAGCGAGAATTACCTTGAAAACAAGAAAATATGAAATAAATTATCATTGGAAGTCGAGATTATATTATTACTAATTTCACTTAATACAAATTGAGAAGACAAATGGCGAAGTGTGGAATATAAACAACTTAGAATTTCAAAACAAAGTTTATCCTATTTTCGATGCATATGTTTAGGCAATAATATAACTTTTAAATAACTTCGAAGAGATAAAAATTTTAATAGAAAGGTATCAAGACATTTATGAGGGTGTAAGTAGGCTTCAAAGCATTTTGGGAAATTTAAAAAATGTGATAATCACAATTTTATGTATAAAAACCCGTCTCCATAAAAGGAGTAATATTAAGTAATTTAATTTAACATTAAGCAATTTATACATTTTTACAATAGGCTTCCCAGAGATCTGAGAGATTTACTTTTACGTAAGTTTAAAATTTATCATAAATCAAAATTATGAAAAGAAAGGCTATTATAAAGTCTCGAAGTGACGAGGAATTAAATTGGCGTCATTCATTAAACCCCTGATACACAGAAAGGATTGTATGTGTGTGTGTGTGTGTGTGTGTGTGTGTGTGTGTGTGTGTGTGTGTGTGTGTGTGTGTGTGTGTGTACACGTGTGTGTGTACACGTGTGTGTGTACACGTGTGTGTGTGTGTGTTTGTGTGTGTGCGTGTGTTTGCTATCGTAGTTTTTCTTGAAAGCTTATACGATCTTACGATCTTACTTGTATACGATCATATATCTTATAACAGGTGTGACATGACACAGGCATGCTCCATGCACGTTGGTACCTGTATTGGTAAAGTGAATACAATTGACCATGCAAAAAAATTCGCTTGATTGTAGTCAGGACTACCAAAATTTTAATCCGAAGAATTTTGCTTTAAACTCGTTTCATTTAAAGTTGAGTTCATTTAAGCTGAGACCTGAAACATAATTTAAAGACATTTCTCAATTTACAAGGCTGAACTGAGTTTAACGAATCATGCAAGTAATAAAATATGCTTTGGTGCAAGACCTCTGGAAAGGTACCAAAATGTGTTTTATTGCAATAGATTACCAAAACTTTGTTGAACTCATCATCCATCAATTCGGTTTAACCATCATTTCTGCTGTTCTCAAATAATTTTATGTATTATATAGGAATTTCTTATCTGAATGAATAATAGTTTTTTAACCATATGGGTTTTTAAACCAAACCAAACTTTTGAGCAAAACATTTAATATGTTAAAGTCAAAAAGTTATTCAACCATCAATACTTTTCTAAAGCACCATTACGCCAGAGTTCTCACAATTTAATTATTAGCCATTTAAGTCATTTTTTAAACCATCAACATGAATTTCATACAAATGTTAATTTTCGAGTACTATGTCCATATATACTATGTCCATGGGTTTGGTCATTGTTTTGGAGGTTTGACTGTGAAAGCGAAATAGACAGACAAATTACTATGTAGGATAATATTCAATATAAGCAACATTCTGAATTTATTTGCAGTATTCAACTTTTTTAATAGAGTTTGAGCAGCCGATTGTAATAAGGCTACATAAATTATACTCATATACAATAAGGATTTTAAAAAGTTATACTACAAAAGACCATGATGAAAATGTTATTGTATTACGTAGATACTACAGTCTAAACATATTATTCAAAAGTCATCTCTATCTTGTGAATTTTGCAATCTTTCTCTATCATTCAATGTACAAAATTTGTTCTTGGAGTCAACTAGGATTACCGGTAACTAGTTCTACTTGTAAAGATAATGTTTTTATAAATATATTTCAAATTACTAGTTCGGTAATAGATCCTAATGATAGTGACCAATTAGAGATGTAGAAAGAAATCAAAAAGGCTATAAAAAGTATTCTTTATAATCATTTAAATGCTATTACAGGGCAGGAAAGTTTTCGAGATAATGTACAAAATAAACTGCAAAATTTATGTTATAACTAACCGACCTGGCAAACGTGTTGCTTGACGTTTACAGGTTCTAACAGTTTGTATTGATTAAAGCGTTGATTTTTCCATTTTCTCTCTAATTTTTCCGGTTTCTTTCTAATGCTGATAATAATAGGTCAGGAAAAAAGTATTTTTGTCTTGTTCAAACAAAGGAAAATGTTTTTAAGTATAGTTTTTATTTATTTTTAATAAGTATGTTATGCCGTTGTGATCAATGACTTATTGGCTATTGCCATTTTGTGGGTAGTGCCATGATCCCATTCCTATAGAAATTTTAAGATTTTTGATTTGAAAAATCTGACTAGTAGTGTTCAGTCTTCTTTTGAGGTTGGCGTTATGTTTCCTAAAGAGTTCTGCAATGATCGAAACAGCTCTCTCAATTTTCGTAACAAAACTTTAAAATGGACCGAATTTCTTCGTCACATACTTTAGTTTTGCTTGCTGGAAAAAAGAATTGGAAAATGCCGTAAACTTGTTTTTTTATTTATTTTTTAGGTTAATTTGAACCATTCTGGGGCCGGCTAAGACCTTAAGGCTGTGCTGCCATGTCTTCCGTATAAATAAATTCTTTTTAACAGTCACAACTCACAAGTCATTTCAAGTCATTACTCGTAAGTCACAGGTCATAATTCAAAGTCATGTCAGCGTCTTGAGAAAAGCGGTGGCCTCATTACTCAAGCTCATTTAGTGAGCAGTAAATGTAGTTTGTTACAAGCGCCAACTTTGTTTAATTGAACGAAGAGTAAAATAGATACTAAGTATAATAAAGTTATTACACATAAAAATAAACATTTATATTCAAGCATGTGTAACTAAACAAAATTTCTGTTGTAAATTCTAATCTAGAATGTTTTACGGTCAATATTAAGAACATATTTCAGAGTAAAAATCGTATTATTTTTATAATGGTTTGCTACATCTAAGAAAAAGTGAGCTTAGTGAAGTATCAATCGATTGTTGATAGCAATAAACCGGTTCTACTATTATTTATAAATAAATTTCCTTTTCTGCGAATAGAGTGTTATTTACATGATCTATTCAGCGTGACTATGAAAAATTTATAATAAAATCATCTAAACCGGCCGTAAGATACCAACAACAATGGTGTCAATAGTTTTTTATTATCAGTAGAACCGTCTAGATACTGATTATATCTATGTTGAATCAGAACGAAGAACTGATGAAAGAAATGAACTAAACGCGTACTGCCAACAGCATAACAAGGATATTTTACAACTGAAACTCGTTTGCTAGTAATAACAGTAAAAATGATAATGGTAGTAACAGTTTGCTCTTTTATTTTCTTTTTACTAAAGTATATTGAGTGCAGTTACTTTATTGTCTTTGAACAGGTTTAAGAGATAAAAGTTATAGATACATTTAAATAAATAAGTATTTAATGTGACAACGACACCGCGACTTCTTGAGTTACATACTCGCGACCTACGTAAATTATTCATTTAGTTTGCGCATTTTTCTTGAATATATTATTTTAAGCTCTAATGATGTTTTTCAGACTCAATCTTTTGAACCAACCTAAAAAAAGGAGACTGGTAAAATAACATGTTAGACATCTATTTTTCTGTCTATTTGACACAATCTCATATTGATTTTCCGTCATGTTACAAAAGACTTTTTTAACAAAAAGTAAAACGCTACTACTTATTGGCACCATGGTCATCAAATCTGGATCTAGTACTGAAATTCTAGTAATATCAAGTTCAAAATCAGTTTTTGTACGTTTTTAGATCATGTGATATTGTCCTTCAATAGCATTTTCTTATAGTTGGATTACATTTTGAATAATTAATAGGGATCACTTTGTCTATAGTCCAGTTTGTTGTTCCAAACTCTGAGCGCAAAACTATCATTCACCCTAAGTATTACGTCAGTCCCGAAAAAATCAACGGACTATTTGAACAATGGGTTTGTGCAAGCTGTCCAAGAGACCGGGTCGAAATTCTTTGAGACCCGAAGCAAGAAAAGAACTGGGAAAGCTCTCAGACCTTAATCTCAAACTCATGAGCGAAAGGAATGAAATGCGGTTGCAGTCTTCAGTTGACATGCAAAAGTACAGGGAGCTAAACAGACAAGTCTCCAATGAAGTTTTACCAAGCGCCGACGATGGAAAATATTAAAATAGAACATATTTTTGTTAAACGGTACATTTTTGTGATAAATAATTATTAGTAGGCAGTAGCCTAACTAATTTCTTGCAGACACAATTTCAACTTCTACTAAAGTGACAAAGTACAATAGCTATCTTTAAAAAGTAAGTTTTGTCAGATCATTATGTCTAATTGAGCTACGAATATCTTTACAAATAAGGTATTTCAATTATTCAGCTAAAAAAATCCAATCCAATAGTTGGTATTTTTCATTGTTGTAAACCCTCTTGCTTAGAACTATTTCATATTTTAGTAGAGGTACAGATATACGCCACAGAAGATCGTTAAACTCGTTGGAGGTAACGATTTTATAACTGATCAGTTTTTTTCAGGGCGGCTCTGCTGCAGGGCGTGACATAGCAATTCTGCTATCTTATCTCCCCAAAAATCAACAATGATTAGTAATGACGCTGTAGTGGATGTTGCAGGACTCTCACTTAAGTATTACTGAAATAAAAGCGGATATTATAACTTAGTTTTTTAATTTTTTATCGCCTCTGCGGTCTAATGGTCCGGCGTCGGACTTGATTTCTTGATATCCCGGGTTCGATCCGTAACTACTAACTAAAAAACTAGGAAATTGGTATTTAATTTTTTTTAACATAGTTAACGTTGCCAGGGACTCGATAAGTGCCCGGTTGACGGTAAGCTTGCCACTTATCAAATTGTGGAACATAGTATCTTTGGCTAGTCGTGGGTGTTCTAGTTGTGCCTCTGCCAACTTATTCCGTGATATGAGCGTGAAGATACTTTTTTAAAATTTATAATCTTCATTAATTTTATCATTAAATTTATTATCTTCATTGACTCACTTCATTAAAAGTGAGTTTCAAGCACAAATAATGTGCTTGAAACTCTCCTAATTTTGTCTAAGTAAAGTTTATTTTAAGATTCTTTTCATCAAGCCATCTCGAGACTTTGGATAAAGTTTCCGATGTTTCCTCTTTTAAATTTAAATTTACTTTGATGCCAAGGGTAGTATAATCAGCAACTAATATTGAATCATGCTTAATAACATCAAGCGGATCATTTATATAAATTAAAAAAGTAATGGACTTAGAACACTACCTTGTGGTGCACCGAAGTTATTAAAAAGATAATTTGAAGTATTGCCTCAACTGAAACTTCTCTGTCTTAGATTTTATGCATTTGTAAAATATATTTGTATTTATTAATTCATGAATTTGGTCACCAAACAAATTATTCTTATCTTCACGCCATGTCCGTTATGTGTTATGCTGAGAGTATCACGATCCTTACAGATCTTTCAGACCTCCTTCACATTTATTATCCTTTTCATCACCGTCGAATAGTACCTATGATCAACATGTCCATGGAATGTCAACGTAGGTCTGACCGGATACTTACATCCACCCATATTTGTATTGTATATCTGTTTTATCTATCTTTCATCTGTCATTATTTCCACATAACCTAAACAGTAGAATATGCCCTATCTTATTTTAACACCAACACTTTCTGTCAACCCCTCTCTTTCTCACACATCTCACTGTTATGAAATTATGGTCGTAAATATATAAATAACACTTGTTTGTAATTGGTTAATTTGTTAATCAATTTGTGTTTCCTATGCAAATTTATTAATAAACGCTTCGGGTAGTTAATAAAGAATAATGTGGTTGATGGTAGCTAAGCCATTCCCAATACGTTACATGCTAAACGGTTAAGCGATTCTAAACTATACAGCGCCATCGCTTGATACTGAGGAACAACTATTTTAGGTGTAGGTGTAATGGTACCAGTTATTTGTGGTCTAGCTATCCAGGTGTTGGACTTGACTGCATGAGGTCCTGGGTTCGATTCCTAAGGCAGGCAACAAAAAAAATGGTTTTTCCAATATTAAAAAAAATAACGTTGCTCGGGATTGAATATGTGCCCGGTTACCGATAGGCTTGCCGCCTTGTGGGGCTTACTGTCCTCGGCTAGTCGTGGGTGCCCTAGTTGTGTCTCTGCCTGGCTTTTCAGGGATAGGGTGTGAAGTTATTTTTTTTTAAAAACCCACCTACTAAAACTCGTTTAAACTTATTTTCGGTGAAAGTTTATCTAGTTAAGTACATCATGTTATACAATTTTTTATTTCATCTTTCTATTGTTTTAGAAATTACAGGAATGCATTTTACAACTTTGGAAATGTCTCGTGTGCAAACTATTTATTCTGTTTAAAAGAAAAATGTAGGGAAACCTCAACATCATTTTGGAAGACCTATCAATCGGTCTCCCACATTTATGGATTTGATGTATCTGAAGAAGAAAATTTGAATTTTAGTTCTAAGTATGGAAACCCCTAAAATTTGTTATTTTTCTAATTTCATGTCAAAATCTTGATGCGATTTATATAATACATCTACTTACCAATTTTCAATGCGTTGCTCTTATGATCTTATGGAAAAAATTGGGTGTGACATTCGGACAGATGGACATTCAGACATGACGAATGACGAATACATGCTGTAAGGTTGTGGAACTCCTTACCTTATGAAATTCGTGTCTGCGAAACTCTTGATTATTTCAAGAAACATCTAAAAGAGTATTTCTTTGCCATAGCTTAGACTCTCAATTCGTTCATATAATTTTACTTTAGTTTTATGTTTAGTTTAATTTTGTTTATTTGTTTTGTTATTTTTTTTAATTACATGTGTTTTAGTTCATTAAATAGTATATACTTAGTAGTTTAGTTATCTGTACACCAAGTCTATTTATTTCATTTATTACTTTCCTTTTACGGGTTGGCTGGAAGAAATTTCTTTTGTTAGAGATAAGCTCGCTCTTTTGTACTTTTTTTTTACTTTTAAGTATTTTGTTTGTAATATCAGTTGTGTACAATAAAGAGTTAATAATCATAACGGTTTCGTTATTTGGCCTTTGGCTATGAAATTTCAAATAGATGCATTCATGTTTTACATAAACCAACAGGCAACGAAAGTGAAAATTTCTAAACGCTGTATAACCAACCAGCACATAGTATAGGAGGCTGACTCAAGAATGATGGCGAGATGTCGTTAAACAAGTCATGTGTAGGGTCCCTAATAGGAATGCTCAAAAACGTCCGAAGAGTAGAAGTAAAAGTAGAAAAGAGGAAAGAAAGAAAAAAAAGGAAAGGAAGGAAAGAGAAACACAATCGTAACACTAGGATTGTGTTGATTATAATTTACAGTTCTTGTAAATCATGGAATGAAAGATCAATAAACATAACAAATATTCACGATAAATAAGGTCGTGCTGCGCATGACGTATACATGTTAAGCGTGCACTACACGATAGTTTTACTATACTCAATGATAAAGGTTCGCTGGAAGAGAATGCATTTAGCATTAAATTCGCCTTTTATACTCACAATTTCTATTTGTGTACAATAAAGTTAAAAAAAATGTCTTCAGAGCCCTTTCCATGAGTTATCGGCTTCTCAAGTTTACTATACTCGCTACAATCTTTGTAAATTATTTGTATGAAAACTTTGAACAGCGCCTCTAATTGGTAATTAAGAGAAACAAATTTTTGAACCAAAAGTGTCACAAATTTCGACACGTAACTTACCGAACGTAATCCATACCAACTTATGGTAAAGGCTCAGATTGATGCCCAGTGCTCAGTGAGATGATTGACATCAGTCAAATTTATTTTACTCTTTAGTTTCTAGCTGTTTCGGTAAATTTTGTTCTGTCTAAAATTGGCAACAAAAATAATTTGCATTGGAAACATTTAAAATGTCATTTTTGCTACTTCACACCAGATATCTTCTCTGCAATCTCTTCATAAACTTTTTAATCGGCTCCGAAAAAAAGGATGTTCAATTCGATAGTTCTGCTTGCACGTTTGTTACGGCATTATTGGCCAATTACGAAAGGTAGGTGATGATTTCTAAGTAGTTTTTTATCAATTTTATCATGATCTGACCAGTGGTTTTTGAGTTGTAATTCATAGTGAGTAAATTAAAATATAAATAAAAATTTGTGCATTATAAGGTACACATAAAAACTCGCCTCTGTGGTCTAGCGGTTCAGTTGTTGGACTTGACTGCATGAGGTCCCGGGTTCAAATCCCCGGTCGGGCAACAAAAAGAAAATTGGGTTTTTCCAATTTTCTATAAAAAAAATTTTGCTCGGGATAGGATATGTGCCCGGTTGGCGATAAGCTTGCTACCTATCACATTGTGGGGCTTAGTATCTTCGGCTATTCGTGGGTGCCCTGTTTCTCGGGGATATGGGCGTGAAGATACTTTTTTTTTCTTTCTTACATACAAACTACTAGACTCTTGTCGATAAAATTTACGTGCCACTGTTACGGAGTTTTTAGCTCTCTTCTCAAAAACGAATCATTAAATTGCGAAATGGTAATAAATAAAATATTTTAAGTTGGTTTTTGCAGTTTTGCTACGCTTAGCAAACCTCACATTCAACCTTCCCTGAACTTGACTTTTAACGTTTAATTTAACTGTCGGACTAAACTTTAGAATATGAATTACACGTTTTTATATTAAACAGCTAACAATAAACTACAATAAAACTATTAAATATGCAAATTCATTTATAAGATACACAATAATATAATATTATCTTTTGAATAAATTTACATATATCATAAGGCGATTGTCATTTATGCCCATCTTACACAGGAATTGTTATTTTACTCAAGTTTTGTTTTAAAGTGAACGCCTCGTAGGTCAAGTTGCTAGCGTTTACGCCTAGCTACATCGACCAACCGCGAGGCTCGGGTTTGATTCCCGACGGGAGCAGGCATTTGTGTGATTGATGTGGTCTGGGTTTTACTTATTCTGGTGTTTTGACATGACAACGTTTTAAATTAGGTTGTGGCTCGGAGTCACTTTTGAAAAAAGTGTAACGCCCGCTCACGTCTGTTACGATGAGTCACTGAGCGCGACGGCACGAGGCCGGGGGGCCGCCGAGAAAAAGACGTTGTCACGTAAAATCTTCGCCCGTAAAACCGACTTTACAGGAAACCGTTTTTTTTTAGGTATTTCCATGTATTGGTTTCGTTAACTAACACCAACAACACAATATAATATAATTTGCATACTTTGGGGTTAGATTCAATTTGTGTAACTTACTAACTGTAAATATTTACTTATTTATTTATTAAAAAAAGAAAAAAATAGCGTGATATAAAATTTTGAAAATAAGTTTGAAATTTCGTATAGTGATTGTAATTAGGTACGACGATTTAAATTTTATATTTTCTAAATAAAAATGAATCAACAGTTCCCTTGGCCAATGACACACATTAACAGATTCACAATTTTTACTTAATATTTTTTAACATATTCACAATTTTTACTTAATATTTTTAACAGATTCACAATTTTCACTTAAAATTTTTAACAGATTCACCATTTTTAGTTAATATTTTTTGTTGTTGTAGTTTAGTCAGTTCATATGCGAAAAAAACATAGGTTAAGACAATCTCCGTTGGATCAAATAGTTACTTTATTTAAATTGCAACACGTTAAAGTACGACAGTTTGTTTAATAAACTATTGATGAAATTAAAATAGATATACGTAGTGCTAATAATACGAGTTATCATAAGGAAAGTATATTATCTGTGAAAATCATATTCATAGACCGTCGTCACACGAACTGAGCAGGGGGGTTAGAATGAACCACCGTCGTCTTGAAACGAACGTTCGTTTCGGGCCGCTTATAAATGTCAAACTCAAAAAGCGTAGAACGTTCGTGCCAAACAAAACGTGACGTCGGCGATAGACGTTAGACGCCTGACAATTGACAAATAAAAATTTGATATTGACGTGTTTTAAGTCGTGTCGTCATAGACAAAATTTTGTTTTTCCATACAAATTCGGTCAGTACCCTTCGTTTACACGATATCGCTTCAAGTTATGATTGTTCTAGCTTTATAAAGAACGATAACGTTTTGAAACGAAACGCATCGTCCAAGCGAAACGACGCGATCGCGCCGAGACAAAAGTGCACATTCTAACCCCCCTGTAGTTTTGTAGTCATTGAATACGAATATTAGTCATCGGTTCTAAACATGTTAGTTGGACCGTGAGCTCCGAAGTTTTGACGTGACAGACTTAGTTTCCATACTGTTCATATTTACCTGTAAACTTTGTTCATAATTAACGTTTTAGCGACAGGTACAAGTAAATCAGACCAAGCTACTACACGGCTTCCTACAACCCAACTAATAAAATAACCTACATAGACTCTTACTATTGTCATAAACAACGAAAAAACAGAAGTGGAATTCAATCCAAAACATTTTCATGTAAAATGTTTCCAAGACGAGTCCATATTATGGTTTTCACTGTCAAAAAGTAAAGGCAAGCTTCTAAACATACAACTCTCTCGAACTTTATAAGCCCTAACTTTTTTTTGTACTTTAATAAATGTATTTTGTTTGGTCGTTTCGTAATTTTACAAGACGAGGCAAACGAGCAAGTGGGTCACCTGATGGAAAGAGATGTGAGTGACAGGAAGTCCGTAACACCAGGATTATCACAGATGCGTTGCCAACGAATCATTAACGAATAATGAATGTTATTAACAAACAATGAATACTTTTTATCAGCTAGCTCTAATATGACGGTAGCAAATGAGGAAAAACGTATAGTTTGATTACGGTACAAAATTTTATAAAGTTAGGGCTTGTGGAGTTAGATAGTGTAGATTTAGAAAATTGATTGTGCTTGATATTATTACATGATAACTTTTCGACTCATCTAAACTACAATACAATCGTACAATCCGTAACCGAGGAGGTTATTAATTTGGCCGGTACATTTTTTCATGTATCTAAACCGATTTCTCTTTTTTCCTGAATTGATTTACGTAATTATTTTTTTGTTTGATGCGGCATAATTTCGAATTGGTCCCATAAAAAGTTGAATCAGGTAGGCCCATTAGTTTTTATTTTACGAGCATTTTTATCTACTTTTACTTTTATCCCGATGTTTGAAGTAGGTTTTAATTAACGTAGTTATTTTTATACGTCATGAAATTTTTTTGATGGAATAAATTTTTACATGATTCTGTTTCACCAAGTGTCACCAAATTGAAAAAGATTAACGTGTGAATAATTTGATTATTTCAATGGTCATGACCGAATAAGTGTAGGACTGATGACAAACATCATTCTGTATGATCGTCTAATAGACGCATAAGTTCAAAATATCTATACTGTCAGGTTAATTAGAATATCGTGAAGTTGTTGTGAAGTGTTTTCGTCATTAGCATTAATTGTGGTGCGCAGCTTAAACTGTTTGGATGGTAGTATTTATAATTTCTTACTGTATCACATTCTAATTTTGTAAGTAATTTATTTGAAAAGAAAAGAAAAGAAAAAATATTTATTTGCGGAATATGAGTGTTATATAGATGTAACAAAATTATTTAGGTGTTTCTACATATTCAACCAACTTTTGGTGTGCAAATATTTTAATAGTTAGATATTAATCAATTAGTTAATTTAATTATTTACCTACTATTTACACACTGTGTATTGTATTGATTTGGTACATGATTATTTATTAATACAAACAATTTTTAGAATATAAATTAATTTATCCCTGTCTACCGTAAACTACTACTATTTATGCGGAAGATTTGTGTATATATAATTAGTAAAGCAACGATAGTTGATTGAGATTTAAAACTCTTTTAATCCTCCCCTTTAATTTCAAAAGTATAATTTTCGGTTTCATTCAATACAAAACTTGAACACAAAAATAAAAGTACTAATCAAATCAAATCAAATCAATCATTTCGCCGTCCCCGGAGAACAAAATGATAATTGCAAAAACACGATTTTTCAGGAGAAATTAAATAGATGTTTTTGTTAATTTCTACAAAAATACTGGTCGGAGACAGATGGTTTTTACCTTTTTGTAAAGCTAATTTTTTATACATTCAGAATATTTCAATAAAAAACGCATATACTATAACATAATAGAGATATTTATAAAATAAAAAGTTAGTCAAAATGTATCGTTGTCTGAGTTGTGTAAAGTCAGTTATCATTTTATTCTTAGTTCTCGCTAGTCAAAATCTCGTATTGTATCACAGTTTTATCATTTTATTCGGTAGTTCATTAAGGTACAAGTGATGATGATAATGCATCAATACCATCTTATTCTCCTTAATATTGTCTAACGTTATTTTGTTAAAGGGCTATTTTAGTAAAAAATATATAATAGTAATCTACTTATGTTTCATTGTTTTCTAGTAAGTTTCATAACAAATCTTAAATAAATATTAAAATCCGGTTATCATGCCTCAAGACACGCCTTGACATAAAATATTAAAAAGAGTCTTCAAAACCTGAAAAATGGAAATTTCTATTGAGCATTAAAATTAAACACTAAACTCAGTTTTTTTTACAGTAACTAATAAAATTCAGACATAAAATCACAAATCACTTAGTAAACATCTTAAGTACCTATTCCTAATAACATAATAAAGCAACAAGCCCAAGATGCTGCCTCTGGGTCCGAATACTCAAATGAGTCGGAAATAGTGAAGGCGTCTGACGGCGTTATGATGGAAGAAGTGGAATGGGCGATTAGAAGTATGAAATATGGTAAGGCTGCAGGAGTAAATATG